>JAUMHI010000040.1:6614399-6630649 GCA_032359435.1 Enteromius unitaeniatus | reverse complement strand
GTACAGTATTGTGACCTGCAGCACTCACTCCACACCATAGACACCTCAATTCTTTTGCGCAAAAGGGAAACACACTGCCGTCACATATGGGGCACGGGGCTACATTGCGCATGTTATGAACCGTCGAACCGTGCGACACATGCATGCACCGAACCGAGACAAGCGAACCGAACGGTTCGGTTTTTTTTCCATGAACTGTGCCACCCCTACTGCATACACAATATCTAGTTTGGAAAGCAGGAATACACTATTTGCAATTTACAAACAAACCATTTGAACATAAAAGCCCAATCAACTGGGAAGAAAGGCTGTAGTAAATCATAATTATGAATCTTTTAGCACACCCTGGGGTAGACATCGCCCTTTTGTACTAGGCGAAGGCTCAGTTCATTATGCCACAACCTGATCTGAACCAGATCAACAGCAACATCCAAAAACTATCAACAGAGCGTGGCAGTATAGTCAACAAGCCTTGAGGTTTTCAAAATGATTGACAGGCCAGCAAGAACTGTGTTAATATCATTTGAATAATTAAATAGTGAAATCTTATTTCATGCACCCACAAGATCAAATATAGGTCTGCATATGAAATGTGAGGGAAAACAACGCCTCAAGCACCCTTGCATATTTATACCATTGGTCATTTTTACTGACTTTGGCTCTACAGTATCTTTGTTTAATCTGTCTAGAACCTCAGACAGTCACATTTTATTTAGGTAGAGTAACAAAATCCTTCCAATTATAAGGTCTGTCTCATGGCAATGTATAGGGAAGACACAAACTGACTTATCTCTATAATTGCAGTAGGACAGGCTGCTGTAATCAGTCATTAATCAGTCATTAACATGGAGTTAAACAACATGCTGCTTTTGGTGTAAAAACTCTTGAAGCTCTGGCTATGTTATAGATTTTCTGAAGGAAGAATTCTAATGATTGCTCAATGAAAGATTAAACATTTTCTCCACAACAGTGTGAAACAATGAGAAAATGTCAAGAAATAAATGTCCATTAAACCATTTGCAACACAGAAAATAATGGGTTTAATCATGAAAAATGTCATGCATTATGACTCATTCTTCTGTAACTCTCTTGACAATTACTGAGCCATAATAGTGCATCGTCCCACCAGGGCCCCGGACGTCTTGCCGGGATCACATCCTCCATGCACACAGAGCCATCTGATTTGATGACAATCCCATGTCTTGACCAGTCCTTGCTCTTTGTCCTCTACTATGAATAAAGCCTTTTCAGATTATATCAAACAGCGCTTGTTCAATCGCTGACCCAGGGAACAGAGAGCTGCCGCGGCAAGAGGCCATGCTGTAGGACGAGGGACTGGAGCTGTAATCATACACATAACTTCACACCATTACCTCCCCAAGGCTCATGAATAGAGCTTTCAGACCTCACTACAGACTGAACCAAAATGGACAATAAATAAATAGTAATAATAATAATAAAATAAAAATAATAATGTTGTTAGCATGACTGATTTACTATTACTTTTTCCCCCAAATTGAAAATATATTCCAATTAAACCTTAAAATGCTCAAATGTAGTACAGACTGTACTTCAAGAGGCAAGAAAATACATTTTAGGTAAATGCACAATGCAAATATAAATTATGCTATTATATTAAGACGATACAAATATGTTCAAGACTTAAGAAATATGAGGAAAATATAAAAAAAATAATTTATATAAATTGATTTATTAATTTAATTAATATTTTCTTTATTTAGACATACTGTATGTACAAAACAAAACATTTTGCTGTTCAGAAATGTCTATATGAATAACAAATAGAAAAAAAAACCTACATACAGAAAGAAGTTTTGTCTCACTATATTTACTCCCGGCATCTTTTTAAGAACAACAGAGATGATAAGAAAAAAAAACTGAGGTTCAACCCCTAAGAGAAGCACAGAGTGTTCCTGGGTATAATGCCTCAGTTCTGTTGTGGCGCAAAGCACCTGCATCTCAGTCAGTGTTCCCACAGAACACACAAGAAATACACAGGCCAATGTTTCCACCTGGTGAGCCACCTTCAATAACATACTTCTCACTTTATAATTTCTTTATGGGATAGTTAATATGATTTAATAGATGGGTTTGGGGTTAGTGGCTTAAAAAAAAAGCCATGTAAACATATAAATTAAACATTTATTAAATTTAAACATTTATATAGGCATTACAAATTCACAATAAACAACTGACAAGTTTATGGGTAATTCATAATGATAAAATTAAACAAATTAAAACTTTTTATTGCATACTGATTTTTTTTTTTTAATCCGAGTAGTCTACTGAGTAGTAGAAAAAAACCTGATTTGAGCAGTTTTAAATCAGTTTTCAGCATGCTGTATTGTATTATGTTGTATTTAAAGACTTTAGGCTCCCTGCTGTCCTGCTGTGTAGAAGGACCAGGACTAGATCTTGCCAGCAGACACATGAATGGTATCACACACAGCATCTCATGCATTCTCTCACTCTTATTTTTTTGTTTCCTCTCCTCTTCCTTCCAATAAACAAGATGTTGATGGAGCATGACTAGCCAATGCTGCAGAAGAATGGGGACAGATTGCTGAAGGGGCATTATGTGGGAGGGACTTCAGTCTTCTCTGCTGTGCCAGTCTTTGTGTTCAGATCTCCATGAAACCCTCTGTGACTGCCTCTGCCATCATATCCACAAGCCAAAATCTTCAGCTGCCACAGCAGATGATTAAATCAACATTATTCCATTTTATATGCTGATAGAATCTTTATAACCATGATTATAAGATTATTTGTGCCTAAAATAAAAGTCTATAAATCAGATCAAAGCAAACAGATTTAGTCACAGCTACTTACAGACAGACAAAAAGGTACACTGAAGATTTAAGTCAAGGTGTTCTAATAGAGGTCTGTCCTTTTGTCAATAGCTGGCCGTGAAAACCAGACCGAGATGATCCACTGGATTCATAATCCGATGCTAATATGGCTCCCTGAAACAGCAGACAACCATCAAAAGGTGTTTTTGTTTGCCATGGAGCCAGATAAATGACACAGTTCAAGGATGTGGCTCATAGGAAGAGAAATTCCACCTTTTTAAAAATAAATCTTGAAAAATATTTTTTAAGGAACAACAAAGATAATTTCATCTATTATAATCTATTAATTTTGATCTATACATTTTATGAGACAATAAATGTATATAAAATAAACAAAATATTCAATCACTTGAAGTCACATTTTTGTGTGCTTGTACACATTTAGCATGATTTGTATAAAGGTGGAAAACTCTTACCACACCACATTATTCAGTCACACATGTAACAGCTCATAAACAAACACACGCATGATGACACTCTCCAATTCAATGAAACAGCAGCAGAAAAGAAAAATGCCAACATATGACATCACTGTAATACCTCCATTATGACCACAGGGCTTGCATCCAAATCCTGTCACAGTGCTTTTATAATCCATGTCGACAGACACATTAGTATCGTTATAAGCAGTCCTATTTTCCCCCATCTCAAGACGATGTTGAAAACCATCTTATGACTAAGCTCCAAAAGCATTTACTCTAAATACACTACATGTGCGAAATGCAAGTCTGATAATAGTGTTTAAGCAGACAGCAGACACTGCTACAGTATCTGGCAGACAGTGGCAGCACTGTGGGCTTTGGTTAAACCACACCAAACTAATATTAGGTCAGTCTGCACTGTGGTCATTGTTTTTACTCTCAAACCACCCCCTCAAAAGTCTCCACTGCCCAATACATGAAGAGAAACAGGCTTTCACCATGACAGTTCTTGGCAAAGTTCTAAAGTACAAACAAAAACACAAATTTAATTTGCTGATCAACTACACACACACACACACACACACACACACAAAAAACATTAGTTTATATACACTATGTATTCTTTATTGATTTATTTGGCATACGTAAACTACACCGCATTCAAAATTTGAGGGTCTGAATGAAAGGGAGCTGAATGATCAGCAATTTTACTCCAAATTCAAGTGTCACAAGATCCTTATTACAATATCATTGTAATATACTGATTTGGTGCACAATAAACATTTTGTATTATTAATATTGAAAACAGTTGTGCCGTGTAATGTTTTTGTGGATATTAAAGTTCAAAAGGATATATCATTTTCTACCATTAGAAATGTCTTTTCTGGCACTTTTGATTAATCTAATGCATTCTTGCTAAATAAAAGTATTTCAGTCTAACTGATCCCAGACTTTTTTATAAGGGATGGCTTTAATCATTAAAGATAAAGAGTAAATTACTGTATTTATTAAGTGTATTGTAATGGCTATACAGCTGAGAGGGTCTAAATGGTATATTTATATCCCACAATCCACTTGTGCATCCACCCTAGTACTTGATCTTTGCTGTCACATATAATCCCTACCCAGTTACCTCTAGTCTAGTCAATCTGACGCTTCCAGCACAAATGACGATCTCATAGTGTTTTCCACAGTCTAATAGACTTATCACAGATTTACTATGAATCCCCCAAAATGATCCCCAGGTAACCGATCTGCACAAATCTCCATTCAGCCCTCTGCAGCTCCTGGAGCACAAGGCTGGCTGGAGAAAAAGGGAAAAAAAAAGATTTGGAGTGTTGTGTTGATGGCTGAGCTTGCTGGGGAACAGCAGGGAGGGCTGATTCACTACAAGGCTGATATATTTGTCCTTAGAGTAAAAGTTCAACATAACCTTTGTACTTCAACAAGCTGGCTAGTCAGCAGTTTAGGGGTGGAAATACAAATCAAAGCATTCAAAATCAAACTTAGACCGGTTAAAACATTAAACAGAAGAAATATTACGATTCTCAGACTCTAAACGAAATAATTACATTAGAAACATTGATCATGTGACTCTTTGTTCGGACGATCAGATGTTCCTGCTACCACTAAAGAACAAGCTCTTCATCCCAAATCATGCTGAAGAACATGATCAGGCACAAATATTATTAAAACACAAAGCTGACATACAGATGAGCAAATATCATCATTACTACACAGTAATTTTTCAATTTAACATTTCAGTCATATATTGTTCTGATAATAAAGTTAATGAAAAAAAATAAATAAAAAGGTAAAGCATTTTATACTATTAGAACAACAAGGAGAGAGAGTATGAAAACAAGAGGGATGAAAATGGAACAGAAAAGCAGAAGTGAGAAGGGAACAGGATGTGGTGTTGTTCTGAAGGAAACTTTTTGAGCTGTCACTCGAGAAGTGACACCATACTATCAGGCAGCCGAGACCTGACCTCTGCTATAAATATAGAGCAACGCTGGATGCACATAGTCACAAAAACTCACCACAACACTGCCTCACATTCTTTCTTATTTTCAGTCTTAACCACACACACACACGTAAACACACACACACACACACACACAGAGAGGCATACAACAACAACAGTAAAATAAACCAAAATCAAATTCAAATCAAATCATCAGGCTGGAGTCACAAACAGCAATTTTCAGCTTATTTAATTCTTCTTTTCCCTCACATGAACCACACCAGAACTACTCCACACAATATTTAAGAAACTTTCAGTTTATATTATATAATTTGTTTAGATTTTATTATTATTGTAATATTATTGTTATACATTTTGCAAAAAAAATACAATAAATAAATAAAGAAACTTTCAGTTCACTTCATGGGTGGAGATTGAATTTTTCTGAACATTTCTCCTAAAAATAATAAAAGATTAACCACCATTTCTATTTTAAATGTCCAACACTGAGCATTAATTGTATTAATAAATCATCATTATGCTGAAGGCAAGTCTAAAGGAGCAATGGAAATCAGAATAGACTATTAGCCATAGTAATTCTACTAGAAAGCCCTCAGAGCAGACGTTCTACGTTGAGGCTATTAGATGTGCAATCCTGTTTGTGGGTAATTGGTCATACTTCAGCATCCATCAGCTCAACGTGCAGCTTGGGGACTAGCTGCTGTTTTGTGCATTGCAGCATTTCTCAGATGATGTTTTATTGTCTCTTAACCTAACAAGATTATATCAGGACAGAGTTGTCATGTAAATCCCCTTTATGAATTTATGTGCTGTATCTTGTTCTGCTTCTCAGTTCTACAAAAAGACAAACTGAAATAGACTCACAAGGTTTGATTTTCTAAATATATGCTTCCTTTTTCATTGGTTTTGATGCAGGCAGATACACTCACATAACTTAAAATGTATAAAAAAGGAACTATATGTACATACTGCAACCCAGAAACTAACACAAATTAGCTGCACTTGGGTCCATCCCATCATGACAGTAAATTTTTTTTTTTAGATTAGATTCATTAGATTCAACTATTGTCATTACACATGTACAAGTACAGGGCAACGAAATGCAGTTTAGGTCTAACCAGTAGTGCAGTAGCAGCAAGTGCAGGATATAGGTATAAGTTATAAGTTTTCACCACCCACTGCTGCAATGCCTTATGCTCAGCAACAGAGCAGCTCCCATACCACACTGTGACACAGTTAATTAGGATGCTCTCTATTGTGCAGCAATAGAAGTTCACCAGGATTGCTGAGGACAGCTGGTTCTTGCTTAGTTTCCTCAAGACGCTGGTGAGCCTTCTAGACCAGGCTGGAGGTGTTGGTGGTCCAGGTTAGGTCCTCCGAAATGTGGGTCCCCAGGAACTTGAAGGATGACATGACATGTTGTTGTCTGTTGGTCAGAAAGTCCATAACCCAGTTACATAGCGTGATGTTAATGCCTCTGAATAGGTCTCTGAGTTTGGAGATTAGCTTGGAGGGTATGACAGTGTTGAATGCTGAGCTGAAGTCAACAAACAGCATCCGTGCATAAGTGTTCTTATTATCCAGGTGTGTGAGTACAGAGTGCAGCGCTATGGAGACTGCTTCCTCTGTGCTTCTATTACCTTGGTAGACAAACTGGTGTGGGTCCAGGGTAGGTGGGAGAGAGTCCTTCAGATGTGACAGGACTAACCGCTTGAAGCACTTCATGATGATGGGCGTGAGTGCTACGGGGCGGTAGTCATTCAGGCATGTTGGGCTAGAGTGTTTCAGCACTGGCACAATGGAGGTGGATTTGAAACATGTTGGAACCACTGCTTGGGCAAGAGACATGTTGAAGATGTCTGTGAAAACCCCAGCGAGCTGCTCTGCACGTCTTGAGTATGCGCCCAGGGATGCCGTCAGGTCCAGCAGCCTTGCGCGTGTTGATCCGGCTCAGTGCGGTGTGAACATCTGAGGAGGTGAGTGTGAGGGGTGGGTGGTCGTTTGATGGAGTGATCTTGTTGGCAGTTTCTATATTGTCTCTCTCAAAGTGAGCATAAAAGTCATTAAGCTCATTCAGGTATATAAAGTAAATAAAGTCAGGTATAGATGGTACCAGGCTGTTGTGTAAAGTTTTGTAATGGTTGAATGCTTTATATACCTGTTCCTGTCTAAGTGAGTGGCTTAGACTACAATATACTACAGTATGCTGTGGAGGTTACGTCGATTGACTGAAATCTAGATATGTGAGAGTAAGGCCTGCATTAACAAAATTTCCTCAATTAAGACTGGGCCAGTGTGATATTTTGTTATGATTTTAGTCCACTGGGGTGGCCGAGGTGATTGACATATGAGCTACGGGTGAGTAAGGCTTCTTATTTTCAGAAGAAACATTTCCATTGAGGTTAGGAAGTAAAGGCGAAGGCTAAGGAATTCAGAAATATCTAGGCAGAGCAGGAAGTGTGAATTACCTACAGTGATGCAGTGTGTGACGTGTGTATGCGGGTGTTGCTGGAACGGAGAAAACTGTGAGGTGGGTCTCATATAAAAATGAGCCCATTTATCCAGAAAGAAAGAAGCACAGAGAATAACTGAGGACTTTCTGTCTTCAGACAGTTTGATTTCCCTCCAAATGAATACATGAAACAGATGAGTTGATGTAATATTCTTTTGTGTGAGGAAACTAATAAATCATGGCAACTAAACACAAATGTCTCTTGTGCATATTTGAGAGTGGCAGTAGTTGTCACACTAGGATTCAGGCTTTATATCCAGATGGGTCAGCAGTATGTTAAAAAAAATACACAAATATTAACCCAGTAATAAGTTTAAGAGATATTTTGTACATTACAGTCTGTCATTCAATCGCTCAACCCTTTATTGTACACATGCTACACATTCTTTTACTTGTTTTGTTTTTGAAAATATACAGTTTTATCAGTGTATTTATGTATATTTGTATAATATATCTGCAATGAACTTGCAGTGGAGATCACCTAAGGTAAAAAAACTGAATGGATTTTTAGTTTCTCTAAGTCTTAGTGAAGGTTTGGTACTTTTTCTGCTGTGTGCGCAGAAAAAAAACCCAACAGCACTGGAATAAAGCTTTATAGATCAACATACTGTAGATAAACACAAAATGAATTTGAAATTACCTTCAAAGTTCAGGATTTGAGGAACACTTCTGCAAACACATACACACAAACCCAAATCCACACCAGAAACACTGGTGCATTTATTAACTTAAACATGCAGCCTTTCTCCCCACAGGATACCCACAGGCCAACATGGCAGTGTGTGTGTGTGAATGTGGGTCATGGGCAGTTGATTCTGTCCACTGTCTGGACATCTGTCTAAGCACAGAGATGTGTCATGCCCAGCCAATCATTGGCATAACACACACACATACACAAACACATGCTCTGAGTCCCATTTGACCCCTTTTGTGTTTACTGGAATATCCAAAGAGATCTTACTCACTGGTCACTGTACATTTGTATGTTTGCTTACACTCTTTAGACTTCAACTGTTAATTGGGTTCATTCATTCACTAATTTTATATTAATATTGCACCGTGACAGTATTTGACACAAATACACTCAAATATGTTAATATGAAAAGCACTAGTTCTCGCAACACCTCACGTAAAAATGTATGAATGTTTTTGTATTAGCCTTAGCCCTTTAAAAACAGCAAATCAAGTGGCAATTATTTTCTTACAAGATGACATACACACTTCAAGCTAAACTCACGCACGAAAAAAACTTTATACTGAATATATAAAAAGGTATAGACTATAAATAAAAAGGGCTCAGAAATCCACTTAGTTCTGAAAAAATGATCTAGAATGATGTGTGCACACTTGCTTTAATAACTTGTTTTCAATACAAAGACTATGACTTAAGTATAAACCATTAACATGAGCTAAAAATGTAACAAAGCAAAACATGCCATGAGATTTATTTACCAGTATCAAAGAAAGAGGCAAATACAGTATAGGATAAGAGAAAGTAGCATGTTTTACTCCCCAGTGCATGCATGAGTGTAAATCAACCAGTAAGCCTCCATATAAGGTGCATGTCCCAACCACACATGAACACATACAGTAATATGTTACTTTGAAGGCACATATCCTACAATAGAGCAAACCTACTGTACATTAAATCCAAAGGACAGAAAAAACACAGCATATTCAGAGGCTAAATATGTTAGAATGTCACTCTCTGGCCCAGATTTTACTTACATTCCAGTTCCTGCTTTCCATGCCCAGATAAGATGCATACACACAAATGCAAACTGCCAAACAGTGCTGAAAATACTTCTCTCATAGATGCTGTTTGCTATTATATTGCTGTTTGCTAATCTTTTTTACGGGTTGAGGGGTTCTTCTCTTTTCAGTTGCTACGCAACAAATGCATTTATGAAGTGTCCTGTACGAGTAAACAATATGCAATACTTTTTAATTTAGAAACACATACAGTGGAACTCAAACATTAGGCTAAACCCCAATATGCACTGCAATCATTGATATTTCTCCCCATCTCTCCTCTGACACACATAATAAAGCAGTGCACAAACTCTCCTTTACAAATGCCTTCTATGGTGTTTTTTCCGCTGAAGTCTGGCTTCAGGTAAGCTGTATACATAATAGGCCAAGGAAGTCTCTCCAAGTGCCAAAGGCGATATTGAGCAGGGCTCATCTCATTTATTCTCTTCATGCTTAATTGTGCATGTTATTTATATAAATCCCTCTGTATATTTTTGTAGGGTTAAACACATTGAATTCTGCTACATCTGTGTTTATTGTAATATGGAATGATGATTGATGAATATGTTCTTGGATCTGCATATACATAAATCTGAGGAGTAAGTGATTGTGTGTGTTGCCTTCTTCTTAAGTAGCTTCAGAAGAACCATTTTTCTCCTGCTGCTATTTACAGAAAAAGCCAAGCTGACGCAATGTTTCTCTAGGTATACTCTAATAAGTGAACCTTGGGAAATAATTCAGTGGTTGTAAACAACTGTAAGGAAAGAATGCAAAAGTATATGAGAACACAGGGTTAAAAGGCTTTTGTTGTTCCAATACCACCAACAATCCAAATGTGGATTGGCAGTTTAAAAATGTCCAAAGACATCTCTGTCAGTGGAAAACAAGGGTCGCTGGCATCAGAAAGACACTGGCATGTGCCCTAAAAAGCAGGGAGCTCTAGCATACTTGTCCGTGAAAAAAACAAACAAACAAGATGTGACACATCAGAGTCGCTAAATGTCTGAACTGGTTTTGATGCAAGACATTTCTAAACTTTGAATGCTGTTTTTTCTTTGATAACTGCAGTAGCAGGCCAGAGAGGGGAAAAAAAACATTTCAATAGCACAGTTTTTCCACAACAGACCCACAAAATCAATTGAAAAATTATGTCTGCGGAGAGGACTGCTGAAAATCTAAAGTTACTTTGATTGTATTGAACAACCACCACTTTCAGTCTGGAGACGTTTTTGCATGGAACACAGCTTTACAGCTGTCAATGTGACTGAATGTTATGTTCCACATGGGTTTTGTATATATATATATATATATTTTTTCTCTGTTTCTCGTTCTCCTGCCCCTTTACTTTGCCCCACTTCCAGGTCCTTGTTTATTGGCTGTTGCGACTGTCAATCATCATTCTGATGATCCATATTTTATTAGGTTTTATTAGGTTAGTTTGTACTTAGTTTGTAGTTTGTTTTAGTTCAGTTTTGCAAGTGTTACGCCGCCTTTGTATTTTGTTGTTCCATTTTAGTTTGGGCGTCATGTACTCTGAAGATTTCTGTTTCGTTTTTCATATTTTTCTATTTTGTTCATTTCTATTATTTGGGTGACACTCCTTTTTTATTTGTTTTTTTCTTTATTGCTTCTCTTAGTAAAGATTTTGAAAAGTCTATGTCCTCTTTAATTCGCACCACTCTCAGTCTAACAGTTGTCTCACTTAAATGTTATGATACCATCCCTGTTTTACATCAAGCACGTAACACCGAATTACAGGGAGGTTTTCTTTACTTTCTTAATCTGCCGGGGCAAACATACCACAGCTCCCTAAATTGCAGATTTTCCTCTGTCTGTGCTCTGTATGGGCTACATCTAATTATAGTGTGTGTCCTTACAATATCAGCAGAGTTTAATATAATGACTTGAGGCTCACTGTAAATATTTGTGGTTGAAAATGTCCCATATAACCTAACGGCAGCAATGCATGTCAGAAAGCGGCATGCTGTCAAGTAGTAACAACGCATTGTACGTTTTCTTTTAAAAACTGGCTGATTAGAGAGCAGTTTCGTGGTTTCTTTCACAATGGTGGAAATCACAGACAGGGATGAGGACATGGGTTCTGAGTCAGTGTGAGAGGCAGTGAAGCACAAGCTCTGGTTCAATCAGCATTCCCCAAACACTCTGGGGCAGCCAGGAATTTGAAAACTACCAATTTCCACAGGATCAGACTTCCACAACCAAATCAGGGCTAGCAGTTTTTCTTTATTTTGTTTCAGTTTGCCTTTGGTCTTACAGCTCAGGAAATAGTTTGAGGTTTGGACCATGACCAGGGCAGAGCTCTCTAAAGCTATGGCCTTCAGTCACTGCAACAGAACAAATGGCAAACACAGAAACATGATACTGTACATCAATACACACAAACATTAGAGAATACATGAAGAATGAAAATTGTACCTTGCTATTGTTGTCGGATATTTATTTTTTCTAATTACAACCAATTTCATTAATTATAATACATTAGGGCTAGGTTGACAATATCAATTTATCAGTGTTAATCAATCTTTATTTTGATAAACCAATTTGGGTCACGCTTTATTTTAAGGTACAGTTTACAATATTAACTAACTATTAACTGACTTCTGCATCAGTAAACCCCTAAAAACAGCTTAGTAATGGGTGTAACATTTTTTTTCTTTTGATGTGTCAGCAAAACTTTTCAAAACATTATTTGTTCATGTGCATGCCATCACATAATCACACTAAATTAAATTTGTCTCAGCTTTCAAATTCTAACAATTTTATCATGAGATCCAAACAAAGGTCATTTTGTTACTCATTAACGAGGAGCGACAACTCGCTGAGGCCAAACTAGTTGCTATTTTAAACATTTTACACACTTAAACTGATCATCTTTTTATGTTTACTACTAATTACAGCAAACATCTGTACAAATTAATGACATGTATTATGTATCACATAACAGATCAATCAGGTTTTGAAATATGTCAATAAAATGATCTATAAATAACATATTTACCCATTTAGGAAAGCCATTTAATGTCCATAGATAGAAAAATAGCTCTATTTTGCTACTGTAAATACATACACTATGATATACATTCATTTTATTATTCATATTCTTTATGTATTACAGTAAAAACATACAATTATGGATCAACGGACATGGTCACCTGGACAATTTATAGCTATTTGAGAGCTTTTTTTCATTATGAAAAATGTAGGCTATGCCCTGTACCTAATATGTACTGGACATGAAGTGATATCGAATTGAATCAAGATAAGAATCAAAAAAATAATAAAGAGCCTGTGAATCAAATGGATTTGTGATTCTGTTTCACTGCTTAGCCCTAATGAAAGAAGAAATCAAAGCAAGTATTTCTGCCAAAAACAAATGCCAATGTGTAGAAAATGTATATGTCATGATGTAATGGCCAAAATATAAAAGGCTTATTGACATGACAAGAGGGAGCCAGTGAAGTGGCGTGTTCAGACAAAGAGCAACATTCCCAGCAGATACTGGTCACTAATCTGCTATTTGCCAAAGGTCTGCAAATGCAGAGCTTTAACTAGACACAGCTTCTTTGTCATATGGTAACATCTAGACTCGTGTAGTCCACCACAAATCGTGGGCTCCCCCTCCTCCACAAACCATGAGATGGGGCCCTATCCGCAAGCAATGAAGTCATGGTCAAGCAATGTAAATGTAAAACCACTCAAAAAAACATGATACAAACAAGACGGACACAATTCGAGAATGGAACACTGTTCTCTAATTTTTCTTTCACTTCACAGGGAAGTAGTTGGACTGACAAAGGCTGGTTTTACATTGGTGCTCGTCATGTCATTCATCAGCACAGTTCTTGTTTCCAGTGTGCATCGATAATAAACATTCAAACGTGTGATGTATTGATTGTTTCTTGCTACTCTAAATACATTTAGGCAGCAGTGTACTTGATTCTTTCATGCGACTTTTGTAGAAAGCAGAATCGTTTTACACAGCAAAGCAAATTTAACCAAAATAAAATTGGCTTTGAGTGGCATTTAGGGTCAGGGACCCCACTCACTGCAGGGCTGCTATGGTGTCTTGTATGCCTGTGTGTGCTGCATGAAAGCCTACAGCATGAAATATACATCTACAGCACCTTGGGTTAATGACCTGTCACTTTTATTCTGTATTTTGATGGATGCTGTGATCTGTGATTAAGTATGGCAAAGTATTCTCAGCATGGACTCATTAATCACCATGTAGCAAATGACACAAACATTCATATGCAATTTTCTTGAATATCTTAACATTTTGGACACTTCATGCTTGTCCCAACTGCACGTTTCTTACCCTAAAAAGCACATAATACTCAAGCCCGACAGACACAGCAGGCTTTTATGAATGACAGATTGGGTACTGTAATGGAAGCTCTCTACAGCCTGTGTCGGAAGAGGGAGTGGGAATGCTGTGAATTATGATGCCTTTCTCCATGTCAGGGGAAGCAGAGGGGGGCTGCAGTCTTTGAGCCCGCTCCAAATCAAACACAAGCGGATGGCTGACTCTCGCACGACTGCGGCTATCCCGTTTCCATCTGCAGCCGTCTGCTGTGGGAAAGCTATAATTACTCAGCGTGTGGAGTCACTGACTTTACCCTTGCACTCTAAAGTCTGCTTTACACATACAGTACAGATGTATGTGCAAAGAGACACAATGTCAACATACTACTAGTACACTACATGAACATGCATGTACAGACATGGAGAAGACAGTAACAACTGATTGAATTATTACTGTGGAGCATAAAACTAATGGCAAACAAGAAGGTCACTGTGAATAAATAGGTAGGTAGACAGATAGACAGACAGATAGATAGATAGTTTGGCTTCTGTGCCCTAACTGTATCCCTGCTGTCTAATATGAACAACAGGTGCACAAAACAACAGTGATAAGGTACGAAACTAGGATGCTATGACACACCCACAAACACGTTCAGACAGGATAAATGCTGGGGAATGTACTCGGGGAAGGTTACTCTGAGACTCATATCATAAAGAGTCTCGCGGGGAAAACCACAGACGGTTGACAGGTGACATCCTGTTACGGTGATACAATAAGTGTGACATGATAGCAGCAGTTTGGCAGGAAGCTGACAAAGTCGAGGGGTAGAGAAAAACCAGCAGCCACTCTACTGCAGTGCAGAGAACGATCTCTCCATGCCTGCTGACTGCATTCATGCAGATGTCAAATTAAGGACAAACATGAGACATACGGTAAGTACAGACAGAGTCAAACAGAAACAGGAAATGATACGTGAAATGCTACCAGAAAAAAAAAGACAGCTCATAGTTCGGATCAGTGAAGCTTCTCTAACATACTGATTTTTTTCCAGTACATGACATTTACAGCATGTGACATTTCAAGTATATACTGTAAAGCAGGGAACAATGCCATTACAAGCCTTCAAATCCTACATTCCAGCTAAGAGGTTGCTGAGGAAATTTTCCACCAAGCCATCATGATACCCATGAAACAAGGCTGATGGGATCGGTGTGAGAACAGCAGAAACTCACCTATTGCATTGTTGACCCATGGCTCCAAAGGAGTCACAGTCACAGGCCTGACAACCGCCGGTTCCGTTGGTGAAATACGTATCAGCACATTCATCACAACGCTGCCCAGTGTATCCAGTTAGACATAAACACTGACCCGTGACTAAGTCACAGGTGTCTTGGTCCTCCGAACCCTCAGCACTACAGTTACACCGATGTCCTGTAAGCAAGAGAGATGTGTTAGTTTTTCACTACTGTAAATACATGCACTATGCTATACATTCATTTTACTGTTCATATTCATTATATATTACAGTAAAAACATACAATTATGGATCAACAGACATGGTCACCTGGACAGTTTACAGCTATTTGAGAGCTTTTTTTCATTATGAAAAAAGTAGGCTATGCCCTGTACCTAATATGTACTGGACATGAAGTGATATCGAATTGAATCAAGATAAGAATTAAAAAAAGAATGAAGAGCCTGTGAATGAAATGGATTTGTGATTCTGTTTCACTGCTTAGCCCTAATGAAAGAAGAAATCAAAGCAAGTATTTCTGCCAAAAACAAATGCCAATGTGGGGGAAATGATGTAATGGCCAAAATATAAAAGCCTTATTGACATGACAAAAGGGAGCCAGTGAAGTGGCGTGTTCAGACAAAGAGCAACATTCCCAGCAGATACTGGTCACTAATATGTTATGTGCCAACGGTCCGCAAATGCACTACAGTTACACTGATGTCCTGCAAGCGAGAGAGATTAACATGTTACTTTTTCTTTTCATTTCTTTCAAATCTTGGTGAAAATCTTTCTCCTCAGATGCTGAAATTAATCATGTGAGACAGCAATGCTGTTTAAAATAGAATAAAGTTAAGTTTTTTTTTTTGGTTCTAATTATTGCTGCACGATAAATCGAATATCGCAATCGCGATGTCAGCCTAGATTACATTACAGCAAATGTTGCGATTATGTTAAATAAACAAATGCATTTGTGGACGTAACAAGACATTAATTCTTGCGTTCACACCAGACGCGAATGAAGCATTAAGCGCGAGTGATTTACATGTTAAGTCAATGCAAAGATGCGATTAGACATCCTGCAGCGTGATTTGCACAAATTAAGCGGCGCGTTAAACAAGCTGGATTTACTGCACGCACAAGCAG
>JAUMHI010000040.1:6590465-6612341 GCA_032359435.1 Enteromius unitaeniatus | reverse complement strand
CCTAAATTTGAGGCCCTTGCAGGGCTTTAGTCTCTACTAATGAGCTGATGAGTTGATTTAGGTGTGTTTGACTAGGAAAAGTTGGAAAATGTGTAGTGTTGGTGTGCCTCCAGGAACAGGGTTGGTAAACACTGGTTTAGAACAGTGGTTCTCAGCTCCAGTCCTCGAGACCCACCGCTCTGCACATTTTGTATGTCTCCCTTATTTACTGCACCTGATTTAAATAATCAGCTCATTAGGAGAGAGATCCATTAACTGAACTGAGAGTGTCAGAAAAGAGAAGGGTTTAGAGAAGTCTGAAAAATAGTTTGACTGTTCCTTTTTACAGTTAAGGCAGATCTTCAAACTGATTGAAACTAAAAATACACTTCAATGAAAATTTCACATTACAGCTGTGGTCAATCCTTTTTTGTTCCATGGAAGAAATAAACTCATATGACACTCCAGAACCTCTGCAGGGCCAACCCTGAATGCACATTTAAGGCTTACAGTATGAACTTTAGCAAGAGATCAGTAAGTAGTAGGTGGTAAAGCACATTCTCATTTGGGCCCCTACACATTTTTTATCAGCGGAAACCGGCCCAAAGAAAGTGGCAATTTTCTCAAAGCAGCAGGTTGCCATTTTCCAGTGCCGGCACAGTAGGGAAACATCCCAAGAACAGAAAATATGCTGCCGAATCCTCTCTCAAAGAAACTGTATGAGCAAACCAGGGACATTATAATTCAAGTAGCGCACCTAATGGAAATGATATGGAAAGTGCACATAGCCAGTGGGGTGGCTGCACCTCCAGGGGTGCCGCTGAGAACAAACTGAAATACAGCAGCTTAATGAATACAGCTTGTGCTTGGCTACTGCCTTCAAGGACTGTTTCAAGGAAAGTTTTTTAGGATTTAGAGAGGACTTGAGCCTGGCCAGTCCTGTTATCAGCTCTCGCAGTACAAGCTGTTCTCTCCTGAGTACGTCAACACCTCTGTAAACAGTTTTTTGTTATAAAAAACAGTCTGCTCAGTAACTCAAAAGCCTCCAGCACCTACAGCAGCAGTAACCTTACACATCTAATATGATCAGTAATATTACAGAGGTCACCGAGAGGCTGTCAGCGAAATTATTTCCTCCCAGAAGTCGAAAACAGAGCAGAACAAAGAAGCCTCATTATTAAAGCACCATTCTTCTGAATGCGCTGTAATATTAGTGTGCTGTGTAGCAACCCCAGAGCTTATCTCAGTGTTCAAATATAGTGTATCTGTGCTTTTTTGGGTACAAAGGGAGCAGGTCCTTTCTCAGGGAAAAACACAGTAGCTGTAATTTGTGATGATGATAGTTTCATTGGGTGTGTGAAAGGAAAGGGCAAAGAAAAAAAAACAACAGATAAAAGATTCATTTTTTTGTAAAGCCTACCTGACAAAATGCCAAAGGCAAGCCCTGGATCACTAGTAAAATCTCAAGAACCACTTTAACACTGCTCCATAAGGGAGCACATCTGGTGGATGCTAAATTCAGAAAACTCTCCTTTTCTTCTGACTATTTAACGTACTACAAGCATAAATCCAGAGGGAGCCATTCTTGCTGCATGTCATTGTTTTACAGTGACCTCCCATCGGACCTGCGAGTGTGAACACGTGAAAAAAAACATATACACATGTGCACTGACGCAGTGAGAGAAATGGAGCGCTGTGATATATTTAGCAGAAGCTCTCAGCGTGTACAGTTCCCATTGCTGACTGGGGGCAATCTGATCTGAATCAGAGGTGACCTTGCTGAAGATCAGATTACACAATAGGAGAGCTCTGCCAGACAAAGTCAAAAAGAAAACATTTAACTTGTCTCTTAATGGAACAATTACTGCACAAGTATCCATCTTACCCATCTCATATCGTCTTACAAGATTCACTCCTAGCCTACTTCCCACAGACTCGTGAGAGCAGACATCATTTAATAGTAATACAGATGTACTACCGGTCAAAAGATTGAGGTTAGTGTGTTTTTTTTTTCTACTAATGCAAGGATGCATAAAGGATGCATTAAATTAATCAAAAATTACATTTACATCTTTTACATTGTTACAAAAGATGTTTATTTCCAATAAATGCAGTTCTTTTAAAATGACAATTTATCATACGAATCTGTGGAGAAGAATACATAACAATTATAAAATATACATGAATCAGTTGTTAACAGTTTTTAACATTCATAATGAGAAATGTGTGCCAAATCAGCAAAATAGAATGATTTCTGAAGAATTATGTTAAACTGATGACTGGAATAATAATAATGGCCGCTGAAAAATCACAGCAATCAATTACATTTTAACATATGGATTTGTATTATTATACGACATAATATGCACAGTATGACATTTTTTGATGAAAAAAAATTGCAGATTTTGTAAGCATAACAGACATCTTTTAAAAAGTAGTGTGATTGTTGGACAAAATGATGGAAGAGCCTGTTTGCTTTATACAATCATAAACATGCTGAGACAAGGCTTTAAGTGTTTGTGGTAGGACATTGACAAGGTGATCCTCCCTTATTGAGTGTCCATTGAAAATGCAGGAAATAAAGTTAGCTCAAGACACCTGACAATGAGGTATTGGCTTTCTTTAGACAAACATGTAAAGGTCACAGCTTTGCTATGGTTGAATAAGGATTACCATTTTTGTTTACTGTCTACATAACCTACGGCTGTAAGCAAAGACCTAAATTGAACTTTGACACCTTCTAGGAAATTCCTGATCCAAATATTGAGTAGCTGTAAATATCTGCATGAGGGTCTCGCTTTTGCAACAGGGGCAGATATCAAATTATCATTTTTAACACCTTTATGGCAGATTAGCTCCAGACATGAAGGTTGTCTGAGAAAGCAACTAAAGACTCAATAATAATCAGTGAGCTGTTAAAGAGAATGGAGAATGAAGCTATCATCAGATGTGCTAATTCAAACACTGGACTGAACACTGGACTGTGTCTGAAAAACCAAAGACAAGAACTATTATTCATTCAGCACAGGCTCTTTGTAAATATGTGCCAATGGTGACATTTCTGCAAACTGATTTTAAGTTGCTTCCTGCAGGTTTCATGACATTTAAAAGCGAACTGTCCAGTGAATACTTCTAAAAGCACATTCAGCTTTATCTAAAACCGATAGCCCTGAATCTGGGAATGCAATATTCAACCTAACATCGCAGCAAATCCTAAATGAAATGTCCTGTGAGTCGCATTTAAAAATAACAAAAAAACCGACACTAAAGCCAACCAATTGTTTTAACAAAACAAACATGATATAAGCACACATTTTCTTAAGAAACCCTGCCGTTCTGGCTTGCTTCTACAAATCCTTGAACTCCTTGAAGGGCTACAGCAAATGTGTTTTGAGTTCATAACATAGTATTGTGCAAAGAACCATACAAATATGCCTTTGTTAACCACTAATCTGCCCCCTAAACATATTTTGTGTAAAAGGGAATAAAATGTGTTGCAGTTTTACTGCCTTGTGATCTTTCATCATTACTACTACTATGTTTTACTCGAACGAAGACTAAACAGTGATTCAAAACCATCAATGTTAAAATGCTTTATGAAAAGTAAACAACAACAAACCTTTTCACCAAATGAATAGTTTCTAAAAAAGATGAACCCTAGTTTGTGAATTGCAGGCATGTCAAACATAATCGCAACATGTTTGGGTAAATTCCCGTGATCAGATTCAGCATCTTTGGCGTTGTTACATAAGAAATTTATGGGACACTTACATAACAGTAACAAGCATACAGGCCTGTGGGATGACATACTGCCCCTCAGGGTGAGCAGCGTGGTGTTATGGGTGATAGGGCCACTGTCACCCTGCATTGCCACCCACATGCCAGATTGTGTGGCACCGCTGAGAGTGTGAGCACTCTGGCTTCATCTCACAGAGAGAAGAAGAATACATGAACATGGCACACAGTCACACTTTCAAGGATAAAGCTATCTGCTAAAAATAAAAAAAATGGTTCTATCAGATAAAAACTGCATGACTAATGTAATAAGAATTATTAGTAATTAGAAATGACATACAAGTACAAACCTGCCCTAAATTTCATTTTCCGAGGAAGTGGATTATCTAGTTGCATGGGTGTGGTATGAGATTGGTTACAAAGACACGCACATATTGTGAAATCTCTGTAAACGCACACAGAGTTAAGCGTGTGCTGATATTCTTGCTCCTGTTCTTTGTTGCGTGTTCAGCCCATAAACTGACACTCTTCATTTTCATCAGAGCACTTAGTGTGCTGGCGAGCAGAGTGTGAGATGGAAATAAAGAGCTAAGCAATACCTATATGTGCATTTTTAGATATTCAGCTGATTGGTAGTAGCAAGGAAACGGATTATTAAGCATTAATGAATAAATATGTACAGTATACACCGAAATGTTGGACGGTTAAGGATGCATATTTTATGTAAGGGTTGCAGAGCAAATAAATTCAGCTATATCAATGACTGGCCTGGCTTAGTACGATAGACAAAAAATACTTCAGAGCTGGCATGCTATTTGCATTTATAAGGAATAGCACGAGGATGTAATATTAGGATATTTAGTTACAACACGCTTTGTGTTTTAGCAATGACAAAACAAACACAGACTTGTGCAGTATGCCTGCTATGCCAGTATATTATAAATTCATTATGGATTTGACTTTAAAATTGTTGAGGGAGAAGACATTGATAGCTTGGCTATCAAACACAGGCAGAAGGGCAGTTATCTGTGTATTACAGCTCTAGGACTCCAGAGAGTTTCTAATCAGCCAGAAAAAATAAATCTGTGCAGTCTAGAAATGTCTTCAACTCACAAAAGAACTGGATTTACGGTGTTTGTAGGCTCAGAGCTTTATTAAGAATGGCAGTCTAAGCAATGGCAGTGCAGTGCTTTTATAAAACTCCCAGATGGGAATTCACAAATAAGGTGCAAATCAATATGTGCTACAGAACACATTAGAAAACTAAATGAATAGCTCTTACAGCTCATTTGCATATTCAGAGAAAAGTAGCTTTAGTCAACCTACTGTACCATTGCAATTCATTTCATTTGGATAGTGTTAGTTTGGCGTATGAGACATCAAACAAACTATCTGAATGTTCATGTCAACAGACAGCTCAAGCCAAGCAAAACACGCAGAAATACGTTCCATTCAGAGCAAGATGTAGAGGCTGTTTCAATGTGTAACTCAGACCACAGCAAAAATGTTATCTTGCAAATGCAGCACATATCGAACTTACTACAGCACGTCTTACAAAAATCTAGTCAACAACTGGAAAGCAAGAGATAGTAACACAAAACTGAAGACTTTAAAAGTCTATAATCGGTGTATGGTAGCAGTCAGTGTGTGCTCATGATACTTCAAACCCGTTCATGAAACTGCTGAGCAAGGACAGCACGGTAGCTGAAAAACAGCCATTGGATGAGCCTGTGTGTGTCCGGCAGTGCTGGGGATTTATGAAATGACTTTCACTGTCCTTGTCTGAATTGTGCTTTTAATAAGCCACACACTGCTCACATGTAGAGCACAATATGACATGCGAAATGAGCTACAGTGAAAGTCTGAACACAGGTACTGTATGGTGGTGAGGGGTGTCTACAAATGATCTGTTAGCAATGAAAACAGAAAAGAAAAGGAAAGAACATTAGCACAGAATGCCACAAACTGTAACAGCCAGTAACAGTAATTTTGATATAAACCAATCTCATCTTTATTTGGTATTTTATTTTATTGCATTGTTCACATTATTTTATGATGTTAATGATATTTTTCACTGATTGCATTGCAATAAAAAACAACATATTACAGGAGTCAATGAAACTGGGACAGGGCAAATGAAATATTCTGACTGGAACCCCTAGCTCTTATTCTTGTTTTAACGATTAATTCTCCCCTCGTAAAACCAACATAAATGCAGAGGTCAATTTTATAAGTGTTGCTTAATCTTCGAATCAGCTTGTAAACTGCATTCTTGTACATGTTCGATTATCTTTAATAGGGTGGTTTGCATTCAACAATAAAAATGTCTGAAACAGATGCAAAAAAAAATTGACATCGATGTTCTGTGCATACTATTTACCAGCTAAGTGAAGCTGACTATATGATAATAGCTTTTCACATACTGAATTAACCTTTTGTTACATATTTCCAGGCTAAGTTCAAACTGAGCTACGCCAACAACTGTAGCTGTTATGCAATTTAATGCCAACTTTTCTTGTGAGCTTAATTTCTGCCCTGTCTATATAAAATCCTCCTTGAATACAGAAACACAGCTTTTCCCTCCAATCTGATTTCTTTGTCATTGCTTGTCTGTTATACACCAGAATACATTTTTAGAAATAGCCCAACAGGTCAAAAAAAAACATAATAGAGAAATTAGAACAAATTTCAGAAGGAGCACGCTCAGGCAACAACAAGCCAAAAACCCATTCTCTCAGTATTATCCTCCTTCTCCGCCCCGCTCCTCCCTCTCTTGTTCCTCCGGGGGGAGCACGCAAGGTTTGGACGGGGCTGTCTGTACTCTTCCTCTCCGAACCCTATAAGGTTGTTCACCCTAGGGCTCGCCTCCCTTATTACAATTTTGTAACTGGCAAGTTCGAACTCGTGAATTAGACTGATTAATGATCATCGTTTTTGTAGGAAGGAACACAATATAAATACAATTGACTAACATCTGTATTAATAAATCCGGTCTGTGGGATGAGTCACATTGTTAGAGTAACTTAAGTTAAGGATCCCTGCTCTGATTCTTGCTTCTACAATAACTTGTGTAGGTGTTGTTTCTGAGTCTAAAATCACTTTGTGACAGAATGAGGTGAATGTTTTAAGGGTACCTCAAACCACTGCTAATATTAAACATGCACAAACTGTTGATCAAAAAGAGTAGCTGCCAGAACAAATTCCCAAGGATGTAATCATCACAACAAAACATTTACTTAACATCAACAACTTGAAAGAGCATTCTGAATATTTTGCTGATTTTAGGTTAAGCTTTCTAATAAGATGTTATCAGGGTCAAAGACAAGAGCTCTCAGAAATTCATAGATATCTGGTGAAACAACACTTCCCTCACTGGAAATAAAAAGTCAAACATCAGCTATTTTTGCAAGTCAGAATCTGAAATGTTCTCTTCTCTCATTAAATATATAATCACAACAAATGTTCCAAGGCAAAAAAAAAAAAACAGAAATAAAGCAAGCAACCAAGGCCTTTAAAATATGATGATGCTGATTTTCTTTTTAGAATTATTAAGCTGCTGAATCAGTAAGTTAAATGTGACGTGTATGCTTTTCTGCAGAAGCAATTTAAGACCTGCGGTAAACAGCAAAGCGCTAAAATCCAGAAACAAATTCCAAACAGTCACAAAGCCGTCACCTTTAGGCTATGACACAGAATGAAACGGTTTTTATTCATTGTAATCCCTGACTTCCTGCAGTACAATCACTTCCAATGAACTCCAGAGGGGCTGCAGATCACATCCAAGTTAACCGAAGCTTTGATTATACCCCATACGGATGCCTCACTTTCCTGCATTTCATCCCACGGCTGTCACTGAATATGTCCAAGTTTCGAGAATTCTAATGGCACCAAAAAGAGGAATTTCTCACCCTTTTTCTAAGAAAGAAGCTGTCAAGATGAAAGATTATGAATCAGACAGATTAATGCGTCATTCTATTAAACAGATAAAGCAGACATAAAGGTGACTGATACTATACTAGATATGACCTTAATGAAAATAAATCATCCTTATTCTCCAAGCCAGTTTGGCATCATGCAACTCAAGATAAATGAGTAGAGGGTTTAAGATTTATGATTGTTTTCCTCTTTTGGCAGTCAGTTGGTAATTAATCACATTAACGCAATTAAGAAGGTTGTCTCTGCACAACTGGCCTGATCTCAAATGTCCTTCAGATACACAGCTGTACTGAGCAACTGAGGTTTGTGGGAAGGATTTATCTGTCAATTCATTTTTATGTCAGGGCTAATCAAATTATCAGCACTACCACAAGACCTACAAAGTGAAGTGAGACAAAGGAGTGCACTGAAAGACAGTACTGGTTTGTTTTAAAAACAGATCCTCTGGAAGCACTGAACAACAAATACATATTATACACTCAGTGACCTACAGAATACATAGAAGTAACTCTCTCTGTATACCGTAATGAATATAAAATAAGAAATGTAGCATGTGAGAACAGCTTGTGCAGGTGTAAACCTCTTGCAACTCTTCAATATTTGTTGTGCAGAGGTTGGGAAAGAAATTCAAGGACACACTATATGTGGCCTGATTTTTGGGCTTCAGGTGAAGGAGCACAGTCCATGCATTTTAGAAACATTCACACTAGATCACATCATGTCACTGATGAGAATGTGAAGTGACCCTACCTCTCTCAGTGGTCACGACAGAAGGCACTGAGCTGCTTTTCACTGTCCATGAAGTGTTTGTAGTATCCAGTGTAGGTGCTGTTGGATATTTTGTGCCACTTAATGGAGAGGAAGAAGTAGCTTTTACTGTACTGTTTAGTGTCGTGGTGAATGTTGAGTTTTCTTTGACTTTACTGCTTTTGGAGGTTGGGTCCATTGTTTGGGTCAAAGGCGCAGCCGTGGTGGTCAGCCAGAAGGGCTGTAGTTGGTTATTTTTTTCAGTGGTCCTTAAGTCCCTGGATGTGATGGTCAATGCGGGGGTGAAAGGTGAAAACCTGGAGTCCCTGTCGTCCTCCTGTAAGTGATTTGGGATGGTGGTCGTCTCCGACACAGCACGCGAGAGTCTCGCGCCCGGAGACGCGTTTTCATAGCTCAACAAACCAGCTGTGTATCCAAACAACAGTAACTCCAAAACTGAGAACAGTGACATAGTGTAACGCATACACGTCATTTTGTTCTTTAGCTCCCCATGTGAAACGTTTCCACTGTATCCTTCAGTGCTGTACAGATGTTTTTCTTACTACCGAAACCGTGTTTCAGCCAATTGTCTCCACTTGTCCACTCGCGCCGTAAAACTGCACGGTTTCACTCCAGCGGGACTGACAGCTATAAACCCCGCCCACTACAGACACGCCTCCGTCCAATCAGAGCGCAGGACACGTGAAGACTGACGTGACACTGCACCAATCACACGATCCCGAGGAGGAGCCTCAAACCTGATAACTCTATGACCTGTTTTGAAAAGTGACAAAAGAAGACAGGTAAGACGAAATGAGATAGCTTTGCGTGATGATACCGAGATAAGAGACTAGGCAGGGCATAAAAGAAAGAAAACGAACTGAATTTGAAACAAAGCCAAAGAAGTAAGCTGTCTATCAAATCAACAGGGCTCATTCTACCTGTAATGAGAGTGTATTAACTGTGGTCAACGCCACATTATGGAAAAAGTACATCACTGAATGGTGCTAAAATGAATGGATTCATTGTTAATGGAAAATCTGACGGCGAAACTCCATTCGTCTGAATCAGGTTTAACAAACAGTCGAAGAGAAAGATAAAAGTACAATAATAGCGTCCTCTAGTGGTGACTCAGTATTAGTAAAGAAAATAACAAATTATATATATATATATATATATACACACACATATATTATATTTTGTTAGACAATCAAAAAGAATTAAACTCCAGTGCTCCAATAAGAAAATGTAACATCTTGTGGTATAAGGAAACGTTTAATTACATTAAACCTTACATTAAAACACCATGGGCAATCCATCACTTGCACTGAGGCTGATCATTTGCATCTTTTTTGACCATGAGAAAAAATATATTCTGTCTAACAATACTGTATGCACACCACATCGTGAAGCTATTTGCATAAGGACATTTGTCAGTGTGGGAGAAACCTGATGATATTTAACCTCTGAATGTAGAAATTTCGCATCACTGCAGGTGTTTTTGGAGCCTTCTGGAAAGTTTAAAGGCTGGTTTTATGCCCGATGGTGGTCCAAAAATTGTATAAAGCATTTGGAACTAAGGTGCTCCATAAATTCACAAGAATATTCCTGTGAAACTGTATGTTCTTGAACAGTGGCTACAGTAAAATGAACCCGTACTGTGCTGGGTTTTATCTTTAGGAGTCATTCAGGAAGGCAGTGGGCAAGGAGTGCTGACAGAGAGACAAGAGAGAGGCTGTTTCAGACATGTCACAGAAGTGCGGTGGACATTAAGCCTTTATTTGCAATTGAACTTTATTTGCAATAAGCCTTAATTTGCAATTGGAGTTGTTACTCCGCCCTCAAGACGTTTATTCGTCTGGACATGCATTTGTGTTACAGACTAAGAGAAGTAGGCATGAAGACAACCAAAGTGGGCGGTTTACTTTGTTTGGTTTAGGAGAGAGAGAGAAAGAAAGTCACAGAGAGAGCGACGGAACGAGCTGGGAAGTCAGATATCAGCACTCTATAAACATCAGTGCTTACCAGAACAAGAACCTTGTGAAGACAGAGAGGAAGATATAACACATCTGCTCTTTCCTTTCAACAACAAGGATGAGACCTCAAATAAAAAGATCTTTATCAAATTTCTTCTTTGAATACGAAACACCTCGACAGGTTTTGGTCAGGAATAAAAGAGTTGCAGTCGTGTGCCGACTCATCCAAATGGGTGTTCTAGCCTATATCATAGGGTAAGAGATTTATTTTATTCTTAAAAACTAAAAAAGCAGATAAAATCAGTGAGCATGAGTAACTGAACAGAACGTGTTTCAACAAGGGCAAAAAATTTAAAGAATGTAAACAAACTAATGGCACAAGTCTTATACTGAATTGAAAGTTAAGTGTAATGTAACAGCTGGCCCTAACTATGCATTGATAACTGGATGTACTGGCATTTGTGTAAAAGTGTCACTTATGCGATGTTCGTGATATGAGAAAAAGCAGAATCTGACAGAAGTTAACCTTTACAGCAGTCAAGTCCACACAAACGCTGAGCATTTTCTCTTAAGTAATTCAAATCTGTATTGTGCAACCCTGTGAGCATCAGTTAGCATGCGGGTTTCATTGTGCTCTATATAATACAATTTGCAAGTAACCAAATAAGTGTGCTGTGTTGTCTTCAAATCAATGACTACTGTGCAATATACAAAGCCACTGGAGCAATAGCTGAATTGGAAAGTGCCTGTGATATAATGATACTAGCTATATACTTGTGTACATGTTATATAACTGTATTATACTATAATGTTACATCAATTAACCTCCTTTAATGTCTGTGATCATAGAACAGCACGGGAGTTGTGCTGCTCTCTTATCCCTCACTGTTACTCCTTTTTGTTTATCAGTGAACATCAGCAGACCACCCTTAATGAATCAAATGCAGCTCTAGGCCAAATTTCCACAGGTATTTGTTTGGGGATTCAAAGCTACAGTATATAAAGCTGTCGTGCAGCTAAAAGTGGACGATGCTTCTGTTATTTGTCACATGGAAGTCGTTTGTCTTTGTAAGTGAGGTAACCTAAATGAAACACCAATCGATAAACTTTTGCTATAGCATTAGCTTTGGTCTGCGTGGAGCAATGTGTCAGATGATAAGAGAGTCATGCTTCAAAGGGAAGAATACCGTTTGTCGTGTCTTGCAAGAGGGCAAGAAGCCAAAATCCTATTGCTTCATCTTACGTTTGGTACAAGATGGTTCAAGTACATATGAAAAGACACATTTTGAAATGCAAACTATTAAACATAGTCTTAAAGTATGTCATTTAATACGTTGTCGGTCACACTTTATTTTAAGGTCAAATTTGGGCTATTAACAAACCATTAACTATGACTTTTACCTCAGTAAACTAATTTGCTGCTAATTAATAGTTAGTTTGTAAGTTTAAGTATTGGGTAAGATTATGGTTGTAAAATAAGGCATTAATATGTGCTTAATTACTACTAATAAATGGCTAATATACTAGTAATATGCATACTAATAAGCAACTGCATAAGAATAACAAAAGTGTTACAGAACATGTGCTTTATATACTAAAAAACAGCTGATATTTTAAGGATGTGGAATAAGGTCATATAGAATTTAAAGAAGAAATTAAAATGTGCTTAGTTAGCACTAATAAATGGCTAATATTCTTGTAATGTACATGCTAACAGTAAAATAAAGTGTTACCAAAATATATATATTTTGTTTTTGACAGTGTTCATAATTGTCACCTTTGTGAATAATTATGTAAAGCCTCTTTCTTTCTTTGTTTGTTCTTTCAATTCATGAATATTCACAGCACACAATTTGTCAATATTGAGCTTTTGTTAACAGAGATGTCAGTGAAAGTAGGGTTTTAATGTTTATGTTACAGTACATTTGATCCTAATACCTTTGGACTACTATTAGCCTCATATTTATTGGTTACTGATTGGCAGTAACAATAAAAACAGTAGCATTAATGGTCATTAGTTAACAAAATTAGCTAACATTAACTAAGAATAAACAATACATCTACCGCATTTATTAATCTTAGTTCATGCTAATTTCAGCATGTATTAATGCATTATTAAAATCAACAGTTAAGTTTATTGACATTAGTTAATGCACCGTGAACTAACATGAACTAACAATGAAAGGCTGTATTTTTATGAACTACCGTTAACAAAGATTAATAAAATACTGTATAAATTTATTGTTTATTGTGTGTTCATGTTAGTAATATATAAACTAATGTTAACAAATGACACATTATTGTAAAGTGTTACAATAAAAACATATTTATTAATGCATTATTTTATTCATGAGTTGCACTACTAAGCTCAGACAGCATATGGAAATATGGTAACTCTTTAGTATAGGGACAAATTCCCCCTTTATGTAGTTGCTTATTACCATGCCTATTAATCTTACCCAATACCTAAACGTAACAAATACTTTACAAACTATTATTAAGCTGCAAATTAAAAATTTATTGAGAGTAAAGATCTAGTTTTTGATTAAGGGAATAATTTCACACAAAAAAAATCTCCAGACTGCAGCTTGATTATACCAGATCAGGTCATGAATAGTTTTTTTTGTTTCTGTTAGGTGGGTATTCATGTATGAGAAAGGCTACCAGGCAACAGATATCGCCATGGGCTCTGTCCTCACCAAGATGAAGGGAGTGTCCCTTACAAATATCAGTGAAAAGGAGAGGATATGGGATGCAGCTGATTTTGTTTTTCCTGAACAGGTGGGTTGTGTCTCCTAATTTTGGCCTCAGAACTGAAAAGGTCAAAAGTCCTCATTTCTATACAGTTATCATATTTTTTCCTTTGTTTTTGATATTCTTTTAAAAATAAAGAAATATATTTTTGTAGGCTAATAAAAAAAAATTATATTTTTTAATTTTAAACACACTCATCATTATGGCTGAAAATTTGCCCTAATCATAGATAAATGTACTCATATTGTGTAAACATGTGCAGACTATTCTCACTAGGTACTGACATTGTCACAGCAAGTAAACATCTATATTGTGGAGAAATACTTGTTGTCTATATAGTTATTTCTTAAAATAAATGATTAAAAATGTCTGCCAATATTTACTTAATGCCAACAGCCCGCAGCAGTTTCAGAATATGAAATTATTTCACAGAAAGCACCCAGTGCAATAAGAAACAGACAGACTGTTGACAGAAAAGTAAACACGTCATCACTCAGCAATCAAAGGAGTGGCTCCAGGAGCTTCTTTATAAAGACAAATAATATTTTGTCCGAAGAGCAAACATCAAAATGTTCATCATGATAACAATTATCTTCACTTATGCATGCACACACACACACACACACACACACACACACATTGGGAATAAAAATGTCATTCATCAAAGGATCCAAACAAACATTAAGCCATTTCCACACAAAAAAAATAACAAAATAACATTGATAATCTTATAATAAAATAAATAGATTGCTGTCACTTACAGTATAGCAGTGCTAGCAGAGACATGAGACTTTAAGGCTGAGGTTAAACCTTAGATTCAGCCTTATACACAGCTATCTCTCAGATGCAAGATGATCAAGCTTTTAATACTGAACCAAATGTACAGGGAGGGGATTTTGGAGGTCTGTTTCAGGTTTAGGTTTTAAAAAAGGACATTCATCATGTCACACAAGGGCGTCAAAAACAGTAGCCTAAAGTGAAGCAAGCACAGTCAGCCGCAAGCTCTACGCTTCTTTTATAGCTAATGTATCACAAAACAGACAAAGGATGTACAATAAATTTAACATGACACTCTGTCTCTATTCTAAAGTTTTGAACTTAGAGATTAAAACCACATATGGTCATGTGGGACCCTTCAAATTCTTTCTGTTTTATTTTCCAGGGTGCCTCATCTTTTGTTGTGATGACGAACTACATTTCCACTGTTGGACAAAAACAGGACAAATGTCCTGAGGTAGGTAAACATTTTTTTCTTATTCTCTTATCACTATTAGCTTACTGCTTGTTTTTTCTCTCTAAGATCTCTGTATGAGTCAAATCCTGACCATCTTTCCTCCAATTTAAAATAAGGGTTGATGGACAACTTGAAATTGTTTTTTTGTTTATGCTTGTTTAGTTGGAATGGGCATGATGCATCTGTCAGTGATCATACCACTTTTAAATTTTTTTCTTTGACCCAGTAAAGCCATGTGCGTCACTGAGTGACAGTTTGTCTTTGGTGTTGCTAGGTGAAGCATAAATTCAGCCAGTTTGTTTGAAGACAGGTGTCACATGCCTAGGGTTGCAAACTACTGTATTATTCAAAATCATCCCAGATAATTAGAAATTGTAACATCTTTTAAAAACAGAGTTCTATTCCATATTCAGAATGCAGTTTGTCCCATATTTTAGCATCTTGCAACTGAAATAGAGTTGAAAACATTGTTATTGCTTTTAAATTAGTTAAAATGAATCAAATCAAGTCACTGGATTTATTGCATTGATACAAAATATCCTAAAAAGAAACAGAAAGGGTGACTTATTTCCCCTGGTGACCTTTGCATTGTGTTTGACGATACAATCTGTTTAACATGGCCAGACTTCCTCTTCATTCATTTACTTGCTCTTGGTTTACCTCAGTCTTATTTGTCTTTCACTTGACTCTCTATTTGACTTTATTGCACTACCTTGCAAGCTTTGCTTAAACAAATGAGTTTTAAGAATTGGGATTTGTGGTTATTCTGTCTCTTCTGTACATCCTGACTCATTTGGATCTTGCTTTTGCATGCTTTTTTTATCAAGTCAATTGGGGCTTAATTAAACACTAATATCCATTAAAGGCGGATATTATTTCTGTGTGTATTTCAGCTGCCGGATGGGAAGGACAAGAATAAGTGTATTACTGACGAGGACTGTAACGAGGGCAAATACAAACGTACGGGAAATGGTAAAGTTTTCACAATTACATTGTTCTGACAGAAGTCAGCGGCGCAGCAGACTAACTTCACATCACTAGCAGCCGGGGGCAGAGGAACTCACTTACTGAGTGTTTTTCATGGGCACTCTATAATCCCTTTTACCTTCATTGGTAACTAAATCAGTGCACCAGCGGTCTAAGATATGTACCGCAGTATTCAAATGATCATGGGGTAAGAAAATTGGTGCACTTGCACGTAAGCATTTGGTTTCAAACCCTTTACTTAGAATCAGAGGGGGCATAATGAACTCTCACTCTTCTAACTGACAAACCTGCACATCATCCATGCTGCCGTCTCCGTAAGTCACTAACATTCATGAATAACATGCTTTGCTCTCATGCTTTTTTTCTTAGCTTTCTATATCTTTGATGAATTTTACCCCATGTTCACTGATGTCTCTAATTCACAGAGTTCCACCAGGCTCTCATCCAGCTGGTGTGACTAGCAGTCTCTATAACAGGAATTGTGCACAATTATTTCACTGCTACCCAAACATAAATAAATTGAAGTAATTTGTTGCATAAATCTTGATTTCTTGATATGATGAGCATTGGCAGAGCGTAGTAGTAGTAATTGGCAATGGAAACACCAATGGCTTATAAACACTGAACAAAAAGCTGCTTAAAAATAATACAACCAAACCCACAGTATAGACTAATATTGTGAGCTCAGTGTGGGTCACAAATACTCAAATATTGACTTGTTTCACATGAAGCGTAGCAGGAATGATTTACTCCAGTAATACAGACATAAGTAAACAGCACTATCTCACATTGCAGTAATTTAAAGTGCCCTGACTTCCAGTCATGGGCAATTGGCAAAAACCTCCAACAAACTTCACCATACAAAGCATATTTTCCTTAATTGTGTTTTCAATTTAGACTCTGTGAGCTTAGGGTAAAATTCACAGTTGTTTTCCATGATAACACACAACCATGCTTCAGACCGCATATCATTTCATGCTTATAATGTCTGTAATGTATATATGATGTTCTGTTATATGTTATGGTTACATTAAGTGAATTTTAATGGTTGTACAAAAGTTTGTCAATGCTATACTACCACCAAAACAAGTTCAGTCTTTGAATGTAAATGGTCCTGGGAATGTTAAAAAGTCAGACCGAAATTGCAAACATATGACCAAATGCAATCTGATGAAAACATTCCTAAGTAACTGGACTGATAGAATCATCCTTCATGCTCATTAATTCAGAGAAAAGTTAATTTAGTAACATCAAAGTCATGGCAGCTCCTCACGAAAATCTCAAAGTCAGTATCTAATAGGAATAGATGTGTATCAACCGTATAAATTTATTTGATTTTATCTTAGTGCTTTTCACACGGTCTGACAATCTTCTACCCTATATTGTACAAACAAATTTTAGACTTTAAATATAAAAAGATGTCTTTTAATAACGAAATTGATTCAGTTTTTACTACCTCAAGTGTGCATATAAAGTGGTATGTAATGTATTTTATGACATTAGAAAAATGCTAAATCTAAGCATTTTCACAAGGAACATCATACCACTATTTCCTGCCGTCTCTCTTTGGGGCACATGTGTTTTGTTTCAGTCTGTTCTGATTAATGTCAAAGCTGTTGTACTTATAAGCTGTCTCTGTCAGGGCACATGACGGGCAGGTGTATAAGCAATACCAGTACCTGTGAGATCTACTCCTGGTGTCCAGTTGAAGATGACCGAAAAATACCAGAGTATGCTTATTTTATTATTGTTGTTAATGAACTGAATCAATCACAAGGATGTCTAAGAGTACCAGTATACAATTATTGTAAAATATTGTGTAATGTGACATTTCATTTATAAGTCCACTATAATGAAAGAAAAGATATGGTTTATAAAAAGCAAAGACTCACCATGCCTGTGTCTTGATTTTCATGTCTGCGAAGAAATCTTGGAAACTAAACAAGAGAATCAAATGACTGAAATGAATTTGATGAGAAATTAATTTTTATGCCTGGAGCATGTGATAGTTTGTGTTAAAAATTGTTTCGAATCAGCCTAAAGTCTTGGTCTGATCCATTTAATTTTGTTTTGTCCCTCTTATGTTTCTCTGAAGCCCTCCAGTCCTGCTGGCATCAGAAAACTTCACACTGTTCATCAAAAACTCTATTTCTTTTCGACATTTTAATGTAGTAAGGTAAAAATCTATATCAAATGTTCATTGTGGTATATTGGCAAAAACTAACAAGTAAATTAAAAGAATGGAGGATAGAATAAAAAGGACTTATTTTTAATGTCCGTATAAACCAGGTGTTTATTGTGGTAATAAAGTAAGTTTGTAATTTTTTTGTGAAAAAAAAAGCAAATGCACATTATACTTAAACCAAAGCTAAAGTTCAGATTTTTTTATTGTCTCTTTCACATCAGCAATCTTGTGTTTATAGATAAAAGTTATCCTCACATTTCTTCTCTCTAGGAGTAACTTGGTGGAGAGTGTGAATCAGAGTTACATCAGTAGCTGTTTGTATCATCCCAAGACTGATCCACTGTGTCCCATCTTCAGATTTGGAGACATTATCGAGCGTTCTGGGTTTAAATTCTCAGACATAGCTCTTGTGGTAGGTTTTGATGAATGATTGTAAACACACACACCCACTAACACTCACACTTCTAGTGATACTTGTTCTTTAAACACACATTCAGACATTACACTTCAATTCAAATATTCTAGTAAGTCAAATAATCAGGGTGTGTTCCAAAAGTCTGATGTATTGCATTGAATAGTTTACTTAATAGCTGTTGAATCATGTTGTCAATTTGGCTTTGCTCTGGGTTTCCAAGGGAATTTATGAATATCAGTAAAATACGTAAAATAACTGTGACCTTCTATCTCACAATGTGAGTCTCTTGTAGTGAATGATTAAAATTTGAAACATGGAATGATAATCTTCATGATATTTTTTATGTGATGTTTTAGGGTGGTGCTATTGGAGTCCTGATTGACTGGGACTGCAATCTGGACCTCAGTATAAGACACTGCAAACCAAAGTATGAATTCTATGGTCTTTATGGAACAGCGAAAAATGAAAAAGATGAGAAACCATCATTGGGATACAATTTTAGGTTGGTAAGAAAGCTAAACCCATTTCCCTTTCGAAAACAACTTGTAATTGGAGAAGTTCTTTTTTTAAATAATATATGAAGTGGAATCGCTACTAGAATTATGTGACACTGACTGTTTCAGATATGCAAAATATTATGTGGAGGATGGGGTGGAGAAGAGAACACTAATGAAGGTGTTTGGTGTACGGATAGACATCATTATTCATGGACAGGTAAGCTTGTTTTTTTTTTTATCAAACATTCACAAAGAAATTATGGAGCATGCACATTTGCATTTGTTTACAAATGTTCCTTGCAGGCAGGAAAATTTGATATCATTCCAACATTGACAGCTATAGGCTCAGGAGTAGGAATCTTTGGAGTGGTGAGTGAATAAAGGTATATTTATATAAAGATATACCTGGTATCATTTACTCTGTTACTAACTATACAACCTCCATATTTTGGATTCTTCTGTCATGCAGAAGATGATACCAGGTGTAAAAATCTTTTGTGCTGTACCATACATCCAACATAAAAAATTTTATTAATGTAAATAATGTAAAAGAGTAAAAAAAAATCTTTATAATTTAGTAATGTTCTATAAGCTATTTAATATATATTTGTTATTATTTATGTTGAAAACATCAGTGCTGCTTAATATCTTTGTGGAAATACTTTTTAAAGATTTTAAAGATAACAAATTTTACACCAGCAATAATTTGAATTTAATATTTTCATCAAATGAATGCATCCTTGCATTAATATGGAAAAATCATGCTAAACCTCAAACATTTGAATGCTAGTGTATCTGTATGTTAATGATGATGTGCTGATGATGACTAATTTGAAACTGAAATAAGAACAGGATAGATGCATCGAATTCAGTAGATTCCAAGCTTACCGTTCTATACAGCTCCAATGAGGTTTTGAGTTCAGAATATACCCTTATGTGCTTTTTGTCTTATTGAATTGAACTAACATCTACTCTCATTTGTTTTTAAGGCAACCGTTGTGTGCGATTTTCTCCTCCTATATTTTGTTCCAAAGAGAGATTTCTACAAGAACATGAAATTCAAGCATACAGAAATCCCGGAAGAAGTGAGTGTGTGTGTGTTTTTATTAAAAACTAAATTTGAGAGTTAGTCAATGTTAGTTCACTACCGAAACACAAGGTGGCAACAGAGATATATAGTTAGCTGCAACGCAAATCTGTTATTTAAGCAGAAGCAGTGCTGTTTCCAAACATTTACATCAAGCTGCATTCCCCTTGTGTCATTATGGATATAAAATGCAGGATTTAAATATAATTCATATGTCAAAAGCACTTTTGAGGGAGTGTGTGTGTGTGTGTGTGTGTGAGAGAGAGAGAGAAAGTATAACCCTAGGCGTCAGCAACTTACTTTTGATTTGTATGCATGTGGGCAGACTATTGCATTCAAGTCCATGCAACACCACGGCTTCCTGTAGACTCTGCAGTGATATAGTTACCCTAGCAACACAGAGCATTGACCATACTTGTCTCTTATAAAGAAATGAGGGCACATCTTAACCTCCAGGACCCTCACTCTAGTAGCTTTCTGAAAAAGAAAAAAAAAAAAACGATATTGGGGTTGATAGGAGCATGGGGAATGATTTCAGATATGTATTTGCCCATCCACAGAAGCCAGCCTTGCCCCATTCACAGTCAGAAAAAGATCTACCAAAGGTAACGTACCATTCAAATCTGTTCAGCCGCAGATCTCTGTCAAATTAGAGCATATCTCTATAAACAACTTTTCAATTTTAGTTGTGGTCCCAGTAATTCAGATCTTTGCTATGCACAGGAGTGAAGTCAGGACGGCTGCCATGACGACTGACTATTGCACTGAAGACAGAGAGAAAGAGAAAACAAACCCACCTCAACACTGGAGCTTAAGCAAGACGGCTGGGAGACTTGACACACAGAACTGTCAGACATCACTATTCCTTTCTAAATCACAATTCCTTCCCAAACCACTGAGGAAAGATATTAAATTGCTGTCAGCTCATACCTGCTGGATGAGATGCACAGGACTGTAAAGGAACACAATTCTTGTTTTGAGGTTCCTAAAGTTTTTGGCAATTACCATGTAATGTCTGGATATTTCATGCTCTGGATACAGTATCCTTTATGTTTTAAAATAGATATTTTTTACTGATAGGTCTGTTTTTTTAATAGGTTTTTGTTGATGTTGTTGTATTTGTAGCAAGTTAAACTGTGAGCCTCTAATTTTTTGTGTGAAATAAACTGTAGAAGACCGTCTGAGGTTAAAACTAACAAGCTCTATTATAAGTGCCCCTATGATGGATTTTTGAAATGACCTTTCACGCAACGTGTAACACACCTCTTAAGTGAATGAAATTATCCTGCAAAGTTTTAAATCTGAAAGTTCCCATTGTATAAAGTGAGTCAACTCTGACTCATTAAAACGAGTAATTATTTAAAACCAAAGTGTTGTTTTGACTTTGCATACATGTCACCCTGTTGTTTGGGACTCCCAAAACCAAAATACGAAACTTTTATAACCCATAATAGGGGCACTTTAAAGACTAAGAAGTGATTTAGCCATTTAGGTTTTGTTTTAGCTCATTCACAAAACACAGAGCCAAGATACATAGGATGCACTATGTCTAAAGTCTGGTATTTTATTGTTAGCACAGCCTTCTGGACTGCTTGATTTTAATTGGTCAAATCAATAGTCCTTACACATATATTTATTTGTTTGAAAATAGTTGTGTTGTCATTGGACGCTCATGCAGTCCCTTTTTTTTCACCTAACAACAGTTTCGTCTCATTATATTTTGGGGACCAATTCTCACTATTAATAAACTCCTAATTTGCTGCTTATTACAGTTTTTCTCAATTGCTAAAACTATAAACTATATATATATATATATATATATAAACTATAACCAAGCTTTTAAACTAAAATTTAAAAACCATAAAGCTATTTTTCTGAAAGCACACCCATTTCCCTGAACTATAAACACTATTCACTGCTTTGACACGTGAGTCAAATTTGGTGAACTGTTAGTGCAAAACTCTACACACAAATCCCTACATGTTTCAGTGCTTACACATTGTGGTCATTTAGAAAACACTAGCATTCAATAATGTTAATTCAGTTCTGCACAGCTTGAGCTCAGTTAGCACACAATTACCCAGGTGGAAACACTAGGAGTCAAAATTTATCACCCACCAATCAGAACCTTCGATGGAGATAAAAGAAGCAAAGTCAGCTTACTGTTTTTCTCAGCGGCTTTAGTCCATTTCTCAGATCAGAAAATAAATTCTCAAAACTACTATCACCTAGTCTCTGGTGCAGATCATAAAACGTTTCTCTTTCTTATGATCAAGTTGCCATTGCTCTGGTACAATCATGCAGCTGATTACGTATATTTATTTTGATCTGATTATATACACAA
>JAUMHI010000040.1:6578981-6590365 GCA_032359435.1 Enteromius unitaeniatus | reverse complement strand
GTATACATTGGTTGTGTTTTTTGTGTTCATGTCAAAAGGTTTTTGAGGAGGAGAACCATAAGCAACATAACTGTTTTGGAAATATTGTTTTAAAGTAATTGCACTGGTGTGTAAGACTATGTTGTAGTATGTGTGTTTTTGAGGGCTTGTGTTTGATGTCTGAGGACAAAGTTTGGTTTTTCAGCAAAAGTTAAAGGTTTTGAGTGTAGAGCTTCATTTTGACCTGAAAATAGGATGTTTGGGAAATTGAGTGTTATGTTATGGATTTTTGTTTACTGTTGTGAGAATATGAGGCATGGTTTCAAGAAATGCGTTTAAGCAATCGAGAAAAACTGTAATAGTTTGTAATTTAGTTGTTAAGTTTAGGTATGGAGTAGGAATAAGGGATCTACATATAGAGAATAAGGCATTCATTTATTGTTTTCTAAGTACTAAAGAACAATCAATATGTTAATAATGTATGAGCAACTGACTAATAGTGAGAACTGGTCCCGAAACGGAAGTGTAACCAATAATTGAAACTGACATCAAAATAAAACCCTTTCAGGGTGATACAAAACCTCTCTGCTTAGCACTGGCATTTTGATACTTCTTGTCTGGGTTTATTTTGTAACAACGATGATCAATTTATCAATCAACAAATTTACCTCAATTTGTGTTTTGAGTTTCTTTTTTTATTAAAGGATTTACAATATTGAACCATTTTAAAATCAGATAGCACCACGAAGGATTGTTTGTTTTTTTGTGTACAAAATACTATTTTAAAGAGTTGCTACTATTATATGTTTTAGGTCAATTTCATTGATTGATTCCAAGCAAAAAAAAAATAAAAATGCAATCATAAATGAGAAAACATAAAGAAGGACCCCAAATCACCTGTGATATCTTTATTATCTTTGATTATGTCTACGTGTACAAAAAGCATGCAAAAAATAGCATCTTTATATGCTTTGGTACATATTTACATAGTAAGAGTTGCATTCAGTGCTTTCTCAGGACATGCTCTTTTTTGTCTGTTTTCTTTGATGTTTTTTTTTTTTAAAGAGTTACATTCAGATCAATGCAGCAGAATACAGACGTCTATAAATAACCAGCAATATCAGGCACTCTGACACAAATAACTGGGAAGTTCAAACTGTAGGTATGTGAGTGAGATAGTGTTCTATGATTTATATACAATTCTGATATACTTTGAAATCAAGAAAGGGAAATTAGAAAAGCATAAAGCTTTGATAGCAAGAATGTTTTGCAGCTACAAAGTGCCTCAAAATGGCCACATTTTTCTCCTCTCCTTTAAACAAGAGAAGCCTTTGTAAATGTGGGTACAGACAAATGATCAGACTTCATCTATTGCACATGAGCCGAAACCTGGAAAAGGAAATAAAGCCTTCACACTCGAGTTGATTGCTCAGACAGAGGTATGGCATATTGGCAGCTGCATATGTTTAGCTTATACAAAAGTCCTGCAGGAAACAATTTAAAGGGGTTTAAATATTACTTGTTTCGCCTCACGTGGATATCAAAAAGGAATAACAAACCTAGAGAGAAGTCTGTAAAAGGTTATAAGTTAAGGGACATGCCGTACATCAAGACATTAACAGGTGCATAGCATACATCGAGAAGTAACTGACAAGACTACTTACTGTACATTTGAGACAGATTGGACAAATGTGTTTTCACACACTTATAATAGAATCAAGGGGATTGTTTAAAACCATTTGATGAATTTCTACACATAAACACACCTTTGAGCTCCTGAACATAGAATATGCTACTCCATTCTCTCTGTATGCCCCGAACAGCAGAGTCCAGACCCTGAGTACCACACAGAATCTCAATACACGACAGAAACAAGACTCCATTTAATCAAATACTCCATACAAACAGACACCCCCCCCTCCAATAAACACTAGTCATTTGGCACTGAAAGTGGTTTTCCTATGTAATTCGGTTTATGGGCAAGAAGCAATCTACAAAGAGTGTGTGCCTAAAAGAGGGTCATCGAGAGAAAGGGAGAGAGAGAAGAAGGGAAGAATGTGTAGGAGTCAGAAAAATGGACCACCATCTGCTCAGGATATTAGTGAGAATATAATGAAAGTGGTTCACTGCGGTTTATCAGTCCATCTTCATATAAGCAATAATGAGTCTTCTAAATGAGTGACATCGGTTAAAGGTTTCCTCTAAACCTTCGCTGCTTATATAACCAGTTCACTGGAAATAATTGGCAGCTGACCTGATTGAGTCCAGTTTTATTCTTGTAAAATGAATTAAAGGGGCAGTTCACCCTGAAAAATTCAAAGCTGCTTTTTTCTATACAATCAAATGGTGGGTGACCAATCCAGTTGCATTGCAGAGCAGCTTGGACATTCTGCGAAAAATCTTCTTTTGTGTTTCATGCAAAACAGGTTTAGAATGATATGAGGATGAAGGCATGTTCACTTAAAGACAAATATTTGGTATGATAAACATTTTGAATGCATTTGAATTAATGCATCACAAACAATTTTTAGATTGATGAGGTGAAGATGTGTTGTAATCTCGAAAAAATGGTGAACCAATAATATTTGCACTTTAAACGCATGCCATGAGCCACTGCTGTTACATAAAACAATGACTTTTTGATGCTCACAAACACACTATTTTACTATGCAAATATCAATAACGGACAAATAATCCAGTGTTGTTTGAAAATCATGTAAATATGGTTTGACTTCCCTTTTCTCCCTGACAACTGGGCATCAGAAACAGAAATTTGTGTATTTCCGCTTCTGAGCAGAGACATTAATTTAAGTGTTTCTTGAGTTTTTGTGTTCGTGCAGAGAGACTGAGTAAATGCTATTTAATTTCTGGGTGAACTGTCCTTTTAAAATTGAAACACGCACAGTGGGAATTTCATAATGATAAAAATCTAATTAATATGAGTGCTCCACTCTGGTAATTAAATACCTCGATCATCAATGTGCCTTTACAATGATCTTCCACTCAGACTCTCTTTGTACTTTCAATACGTGACTTAAAAACGGGATGATGTATTCGCCCGGCAGACGATCCGATGTAAACAAGGGCGTATTGTTTTGGACAAAGTTAATACAGGCCGAGAGGGACCATGATGACATTGAATGGCAGTTCACTTTCGTTGCACAGCTAAACACCGTATTCAGACAAGCTCAATTGGCTTGTCTTTTTTGAGTGAAAGTGACTCCCTCTCTTTCCGCATCAGTGCACACTCGCTTGCCTTGGTGGCATGTTTGTGTGTGTGTTCGAGGGCCCGTTAGCACTGCTGACTGACAAATAGGCCTTTTGGAATGTGAAGACTCGGTAAACAATGACACATTCTGTTCCTGCGGAGAGACAAAGCGCTGCAACACGAGAGCCCTGCATCCGGTGCGATCCGAATACAGCATTTGCGACATTCACAAACATGGAAAATAAGCCCTGTTCTCGGTGATGGTTACACTGAGCGCTCAAACACGCTGTATGAGAAAGCCCTGTTTCGTAGAAATGACTGAATGTGCAGACAAGAACCTCTTTTTGTGTCTAGTAGTTACATAAGCCCCTTTGTTTCACAGTACAATGCTGTGTGTGTTTATATATTGTATCTGAATGAAATGAGGAAATTTTATGGTATGAAAGAAATGGAAAGCAACAGAGATATGGAACCACCATTATATGGAGAAGGCCATATTTCAGGTATGCCATGATGGATAGGGTTAAGAATTGTACATTAACATATACAAAAAAGGCAAGAAGCCATTGCTATTATTTTCTACACATGTACAGAATTTATAAAGGCAGCACACTGCATCGACAGCTTACCAAGTAGCATCTTTTGTACATGCTGTAATCTTAAGCACAGTTTTTTCACACAAACCTGGTCTAATAGAGATTCCATACAAAACCTACTTGTTTAGCCAGGGTGAGAGGACCAGGATGGAAAAATCTAAACGGTATGAAGGAGAAAGAACAGTTTTCCGCCTGATTCCTTTCCGTTTTTATGAGAACCATAGGCAGGAAAAGTGCTTCTTGTGGAAGACTGACAAAGATGAATAGCCTGAAGGATGACTAGCAACAGCAGAATCCCGTTCAATGTCAGGGTAAGCCAATACAGAGTGTGGTGGAGCGGTTTGGGTCATGATCATCTTCTGCTCCAAGGGATGGAAGGACAATGAGGAACTCTTCAGGATCTATGAAGACACTCAAGAAGTGGGTGGTTCGTCCTCGTGTAAGTCCTCGAGCTCAACTTCTCTACCAGCCTCTCCACTGCTTCCTTTTCTGAGAGAGAAAAAGAAACAGAGAAAGAAATTGTAAACCATTGACTTTTCTATATGATCCCTGCTTTGATCCAGTAGTTGATCTTGAAAGGCAAGCTTTTGAGCATCTATAATCTATAACAGCAGTGTCCAGTCTTGTTCCTGGAGGGCCACACTCCTGCAGAGCTCAACTGCAACCCAAATAAAACACAGCTGAACCAAGGAAATCAAGCTTGTCAGGATACTGGAAAGTTTTAGGCAGGTACATTGGGACAAAATGGAGCCAAATTCTGCAGGATGTTGTCCCTCCATGACCAGGACGGTACACCTATGAAGTTTGGTCAGCAGCATTTTGTTTCATGTTTTATTTAGTTTAGGCCAAGTAAATCTGAAATCAACAATAACATCGTAAATAATAATTAAAAACTGCACTTTGAATGGTTCTATAGAAAAAAAGAGGAAATTAGCAGAAATTATATGAATTCTTCATATAATTGAATTGGTATAGTTTTATTTTTCAATGACATTGCAGCTGGCAATGTCCCATTTACTTGCTATCAAATAACTTGATGATGTTTTTTTTATATCTTGATAGCTTAGAATATTTTTCTATTCCGGTTACTCAGTTAGCAATATAATTGAATTTTTTTTTCTTTTGAGAAATTAATTCAAGGACAAATTAAATTGATCAAAATGTGACTTTTACATTGTTACATAAAAAAAATAATCAAGTTTGTTTTTAAGGGATATATTCTTAAAAAGTTATCGTTTTCACAAAAATATTAAACACTTTTTTTTAGCACCAAATCAGCATATTAAAGTGATTTCCAAAGAATTTTGAGACACTGAATACTGGTTTACCATCATAACATAATCAAAAAAGCTATTTACTATGTATTTAAAGCATTATATTAAACAGTTGTGAAGCACTTGTTGGAAGACTACAAATCTATCCAGTATTGAACTGAAAACTAGAAACGTTCTGGGAGCACACTGACGGACAATCTTAGAGGAAGCACATGACCACATGATCTCAGATCGCACAGTACATAGTGGGATTGAATGAAGGACCATGACACGAGGTGTTTCACAGGGTTAGATTCTCCTATCACCAAATACTTTCACTGTCATGAAGCAAGTGAAACGCCACACAAGGACAGGATGGAGGCTGAAATGACTCATACTTTCACTGACCCGTGGGAATGCATGGAGAAGGGCAGGGAATCTGACACAGGGCTTGAGTGAAAAATGACAATGACCACCTGTCACTATGAGTTACCTTAACGAGGGCTGGAGTTTAAAAGAGGGCCGGAACGGCCAAGAGTCCCTGCAGCAGAGAGAGACAGAGAGTGGAGGAAAGGGAGGACAGTGTCAGCGGTTTCATGTGAAGTAAAACGGCAGGAACCAGGTCATTATAGAGGCTCCTGTGAGTTATTGCCAGTTACATTAATAGAGAACATTAGACTACATTTGAATCATGTTCTACAATAAAAATCAGTTTATGGAAATAAAACTGCAGTTAGATATAGTAGATTTGCATATACTTCTAGCTTAGTGCTGTCAGACAGACAGCATTAACATCCACAACTGAAGAGAGATGGATGTGCCCAGACACTTAGAAAAACTCATAAAATACACATTGGTATCATTTAACGATTTGTTGAGTAGTTTCAATATCTCCAAGTCCAATTTACTTAGTTATTTTCAATTACGCAACATTGCTAAAGCATATTTTGCTACACTCCCCTTGCAGCCAAAGAAAACTTTAATTGAAGATACTTTTTCACTTCCAAAGTTCCACAATCGCATTGCCTCTATGTATGATCTGCTTCGATCCTCACAGTTGCCTCCTTATTTTGCACTTAAAGAAACCTGAGTTACGGCTGAAATCGGAGGAGGAGCTGTGGAAGAATGTTTTAGCCAAAATTAATTGTTTGTATCTGTGCTCGTTTGAGTCTTATTCAGTTTAAGGTTGTTCATAGAATTCATTTCACCAAAGCAAAATTGAAAAAACCTTTCTTTAACAGAAGATGACAGGTGTAACAGATGTTTGTTGTGCCCGGCAGAACACACCTGTCCTAAACTGAATTCTTTCTGGTCCTTTTTCTTTGACACACTGTCAGTAGCTCTTAATGTCTGTGTAAAACCCTACCCAATAATTGCAATTTTCAGAGTTTGCCCTGTTGGTGGTTTATATAGCATTATAAATGTTCAAAAATGAAAAGGTTGTGTGGTGTTTTTTACATATGTCATGTATATATTGTTCTTTAAGAACCTGCACACACACACACACACACACAAAAACCTCATCAAATGCCAAGGATATTTGTACAGAGGTGGAGTTTACACCTTCTATTTGACAAACACCAACAGGAAATATTATCAACTAACTCCAGTCTGGGCTTCATGAGCATATCAATAGGTTACCCTGCTCTCTGTGGCTAAAAAATGGAAGCAATTTTTAAGGTGCCGGAGACCGGAAAAAAGTGCTGAAATGTAATAATGTGCAGCCACATTTTCATCACGGCCAACAAATGTGTAACAATACGGCTGTTACTTTCTCCAAACTCTGCAGCAGGGCTGGTTCAGTGATGTGTATCGTGTTCTACTGTGTCCTAACCAGGCCTAAAAGGTCCACTTTTACACAGCAAGCAAAATGTGGCACGATGCAGCAAACTCACATTCTTATTAAAAACAGATTTCATGTTTAATATACAGCTGTGGAGTGATGGCCAGTTCAATCCAGCACAAACAGAATATAATAGGCAAAATGTGATATTAATTGTGGCTAATACGGCTGATGATGTAACGATTAATTTAAGATATTTAAAGTGTGTACTAGTGATTTTGTTATGAAATGTATAGACATATATATACATAAATAAACACAAATATACATAAATATGCAAATATTAGATAGATAGATCATAAAAAGTCATACAAATTAATATTATTAACCATGTGCACTATACTGCAGAAAAATAAGCAAAATGGAGCATGAAAAATGAAGTTAGCTGTAAGAAAGGACTATTATATTGTTTTTGGTTATTATAAGTGGCAATATTCTCAGAAAATGAACATCTAAGATAGATGTAGAAAATGTAATCCTAATTAATACAACCTTCATGAGATTCACAAGAATCTCAAACCTTGCTGGAATTGCCTAAAAGTGTATGAACGCCTCAGAAGGGGAGGGAGGGTGTGTGTTGGCAATGTACAGCAAGTGTGTGTTTAGATGAAAAAGGTTATTAAAGGTGCAGGAGGTAGTGTATTCAACCTGACAATGAATTATGGATGAGATGCAAATGAGCACCCCATACAGTTGGAGATTTAAAGGGACAGATGGGTTTTCCAAATTCGGATGATGATGTTCTACTAACTGGGGGCGCTGCTACTTTCTATCAGTTCAATCAAAAACACTAGCAAAAAAACTCAAGTAACTGAGAGATGACTTATAAAAATCATTGTATTGATCACTGTATTGATTAATCTCGTTCCCCAACAGATTTCACCTTTGTCAACAGAGAGGCCACACCAAACAAGCATGTCAATTTGTTTACAGATCAAATCAAATGACCTTACAGTTTTGTATGAATAATAACTGCATATCTGTAAAAACACCATAACCCATCGCAGGGAGATTTCAGTTCAGGATTAATATATACGCAAGGCTGCCTTTGCTATATATGGGATGCATACAGAGATAACCAGACTGTTTGTATTGATCCAGAGCATTCAGAAGATAGAGACCAACCCTCTGCTGATTCTGACAGCCATCACACGGACAGCACACCGAGAGGAAGAGTGAGAGAACATTCTGCTGTCCTTGAACAAACCCCCTCTTAATGTGGGAAAAGCAGCATAGTGGGGACAGAAATGACTTCATGTAGACACTTACTGTCAGTCTAGTGGGCAGATACATTAACAGCAAAAAGCCTCTGAGAATAACTGTCATAGGAGGGATGCTGCAAACATCCAGCACAATTCAAAGAAAATTAATAACTGTTGTGACCTCTTTTTTGACCCTTTAAATGTAAATGGAATAATAATCATGAAAATGTGTTTTTAAATTATATATAAATTAAAGAATTATAAACACACAAACAAATGTATAATTCATTCAGCTGAATTATAAATAATTTTAAATAATAAATATAATATTAAAAAAGTGTATATATATATATATATATATATATATATATCAGTCAAAATGAATCTGTATATATAGCTATTTTTTGCAATATAGGTGTATATCAGTTGATTCATTTTTCCAGTTCGCGCAGTGAAAGAGCCAACACACTCATTACTGCTGCTTCGTTTTTTCTTGACAAGAGCTGCCTACTGACAAGACAAGAATACTATTGTCATCTACTGACAAGTAAATGTCAGTAAAAACAAATGTTCCTGTCCTGTCAGTCATTATACTGTGCTCGTAGAACACTGTAGCCTGTACCATTTCATATAAAATCATAAATTAATCTATGAACACGCATGTCAGATTTGCACCATGTTCAGCAGCGCCGGCTCTTAAGGTACTGTCATGTCTTTTTTAGAAGAAAAACGAGAAAATCAATAACTTTTGTAGCTTTGAGGATTCATCTGTATTTAATGTAGAATTTAGTTTTTGATCATTTTATTAAATTTTTGTATATAGTTCAGTTAATTATTAGAAGAATTCCCAGAGAAATCAGTAGTATTGGTACTTTGGTACCTTAAGTCATAAAAAAATGCTAAAAAATATACTGTCTTTATGTTGTTTCTACATTAGTTTAAAGACTAAATTCAAAAACGTGTTTAAAAATAGTGTGATTAATTATGATTCATTTCAGAAAAAGGAATCTCCAACTCCGGGCAGCCTTCCTTTTTTCTTCCCCTTGCCATTTCTACACGTACAGTATTGTGACCTGCAGCACTCACTCCACACCATAGACACCTCAATTCTTTTGCGCGAAAGGGAAACACACTGACATCACATACGGGGCATGAGGCTACATTGCACATGTCATGAACCGTCGAACCGTGAGATGCATGCATGCACCGAACCGAGACAAGCAAACCGAACGGTTCCTTTTTTTTTCATGAACCGTGCCACCCCTAGTATATATATATATATATATATATATATATATATAAAGAGTGCATTTGCAAAAACAGAAAAACATAGATTGAACTAAATGTCCTCAGTGTAGACAAACAAAGTCCTGGAGCTTTCAATGCTAGTACAAGAGGAAAAAAACGACTGAATCATGCTACTATGGAAACGTATGTTGGCAGCAGGAGAAGTAATGGGTGACTATTAGCAAACCTTCCTGTTCAAATAGATAGACATGACGTCTGAAATATCATGCTGCGACCTTGAATGTGAGAACGAAAAAGCAAAGAATGAAAGAGATGCAATGCTGAAAAGATTTCAGCCTCTTATAGGTTTGTGAGGAAAAGAAGAGTCATTTGGATTTGACAAGCTATATAAATATGGTTTCTTGCTGGTCATCGGTTGCTATAGTTTGTCAGTTTGGAACACTTACATGAGCAGACTGCCGGGTGCAGACATGGATCTCTCTTCTCTCCTGCTGGGACACTCAAATGGATTCCCAAAGGAGCGCTTCCTTAACATGGCTTTGACCAAAATCTACAGTATCAACAACAATATATCAGTTACTGTAAATATCAAAGAATACAACAAATACAAAAACATTCATGGAAAAACAGCAGTGTGTTAAAAGTACTATTTACTGAAATATGATGCTAAGAAGGACTAAAGTCTGTGAAAGATAATAAAGGAAAAACTGACAGTTGGTTAGGTTTCGTTAACCTTCTTATTCATCCACTCGCTGACAGCAGTGCAAAGTCTTTAAGACATCTGGGCAAGGCGTGTGGCCTCTTGTGTGTAAGTACTGTTCAAGTGCATTTTCTTGTGCTTGCTCTGTTTCACTTACCACAGCAGACAGACGGGGGACAAACTTCACTGAGTTCTGCACCTCTTCTTCAGTGACTTCCACCACGGTACAGTGCTCCTCTTCTAAAGGCAAAGGGTCAGTTCCATCCAGAGTCACCCAGGGGTCCACCTGAAGATAGACACACAAACACATATAACACATGCCATTCCATCCATCCATTTACTCTTCTGTTCAATCATTCATTTACCTCACCATCATCTGTCCTCCTGTTCATCATTTTATTCACTGATCCTTCAGTTCTTTCATCTATCTATCTGTCCATCAAACCACACATTTTTTCCTCTATTGAATAAATCCATTCATTCATCCATCCAGGGTTCAAAATTAACACCCGCCAACCTGCCAAATGAGGGTTAAAAAAAAATGGCGGGTATTGATAAATGAGCCAATCATGCAAATCATGTCAGAGACGCTCTGGGTCGTTTGTCCCCTCCATCCTACATTTCACATGAACACTACACTACGGGCGACGTTTTAGATACCTTTGGCAGCAGCGCGCAGCAGTGTTAATTTTATTGACGAAATAATAATTTTCATCATAATGTTTGTCAACGACATTTTTTCACCAGCGAAAACGAGACGATAACGAACGAAAACTAATTTGAAATGACAAAAACTATGACGAAACAAGCTATACACTATAAGCTATACACTTGCTGCACGTCTCATAAAATGTTAAAAAATCTCAGTATGTGGGATTAAGAGAAGAGCAGGTGGACATGTTTGGAGATGGAAGAGATCAATTCAGCTCAATTCAGTCCGGTTTCTGAGCGCAGACACTGAAACACATACACATAGCACGTCTCACACAGCGTGAGTAAGTCACTCTTGAATGGAGAATTGCACACAAAATGTTTTCAAATTGTCCGTTTTGACGAGCATTCAGGTAAACACAGTCGATTATGTGAATGTAAACGGTAATGTTAGGGACGTGTTTCAGTACATTGCATTCACGTGTATTCGGTTTTAAAGGGACCGCAGCCTAATTTAGTTGCTATTGTCAAAGTCATGTTAATCGAGCAACAAAAGTAAAATCCCTCAATGCCCCTGACTGAATCACGTAGTACTTAGTAGTTCTAAAGATTTATATACATTTATTTATATTAAAAAATATTTCTGCTTGAAAGAATGAATAATATGGTAAACAATAAAGAATGCATAATTAGCCTATATAACC
>JAUMHI010000040.1:6556583-6568767 GCA_032359435.1 Enteromius unitaeniatus | reverse complement strand
CACATTTAGACTGATTTGTGAACAATGTTTGAGAGAAATGGTAATATTGTGTATCTGGAATGAATTTTAGATCTTAAGTCCATCTCATAAAAAATCAGAGCAGAAACAAAGGTGTTGCGTTTATATTTTTGTTGAGTGTATATAACACATAAGATAACACTTCACAATAAGGATCATTAGTTAACAGTAATGAACAGTAATGAAATGAGAATGAACAATACTTTTATAGCATTTATTAATCTTACAGTACCTAATGTTTATTTCAGCATTTACAAATACATTATTAAAATCACAAGTTGTGTTTGTTAACATTAGTTAAAACACTGTGAACTAACATGAACTAACAATGAACAACTGCATTTTCATTAACTAACATTAAAAAAGATTTTAAAAAATAGTAATAAATGCATTGTTCATTGTTTGTTCATGTTAGTTAATACATTAACTAATGTTAACAAATGGCACCTTATTGTAAAGTGTTACCATACATTCTTCAGTTTTTAAATTTTTTTTTATTATGTTGTTATGTTTTGACAAAATGTCATTTATGTTAGTCGACTAGATAAACCTGAGAACATATTTTAAACAGAATCTATACATATTTTAAAACTCTTGGAATCATACGCTGACTTACAATTGAGGTTTACATGCTACCAGACTTTCAAGTCACTCCAATCACATCAAACACACACAAAGACATGTATGACAAAATGAAAATATGTATACATTATTTTAACTGTAACGTGACCTAATTCTCTCTTATCGGCAGGACATATTGGCATAATTTTTCATAAAGTGACGAGGCTGAGATTTACATTTAAAGCCATTATCAGCAGATTACGATATCAGTCCGATAATATCATGCATCCCTAATAGAAACTGCCTTTTTTATATGAGAACAAGGGATGCTGGGAAACTACAGGACTGCACACATAGTGGATAGAATTCTTCAAAATGAACTGTGACTGTGAGATTTACATAAAAACCAATCACAAAAACCACTTAGCACAAAACAGGGTCCTCAAAGGCCATTTCATTCATTACCCACAGGCAGTGAATCACGATTGAGCAGAAAGGCCAAACATATTCAGCCAGGTCTAGTGAAAATAGAGCATTCTGTAATTATGCAAAGTAAGTTCTAATCTGCTCTTTTCAAGGCAGAAGCCCACAAACAATATTTCTCTCCAAAACAAAGCCAGGCCACTTGGAAAATCTCATATGCAACCAAAGTAAAATGTCACATTTGGAAAAAATGAGGTCTTGAAATAAACTGGAAGACTGCTACCCTTTAAATGAGCTTTTTATGGATTTAGACACACAGAGAAAGCAACAGAATAAATAGAAACGACAAGTAGCAGAAGGAATGCTGAAAAGATGCAAGTATTTTATATGCAGCGAGTCTATTTAGTAACAAAGAACTGATTTAGAAAAAGATGTGAACAAGAGACTGAGAGTGAAAGTGAGAACATAAGTACTTAATTAATCCCTTTGGAACAAGGGAGGAAAGCAGGGGAAACTGACTCAGATCTAAGTGATGACAAATATGCATGACAAGACGGTCAATGAAGATGGGAAAGAAGTGATTAATGAAACGATGGAAGAAAGCATGGCGAAAGCATCAATTATGCACAAAAGAGGTCTAAGTGGACACACAGAATACTCACCCCTTCTGCATTAGCTCAAACACTGCGGAAAGATCAGAAAGAGAGTCATTAAAGAGTGAAAAGACTTTGTGTTATTGACAAATCCATTACTCAGAGCACTTTATAAAAAAATTGATGTTCACGATCCTTATATAGAATGTCATATCCTCAAATGACCCAGCTCTTTTTCACACATAAGCATGATGATTATTCACACTGTTGCACAATGGTGTGAAGCCATTTAGGATTTTGTAGCAGTCCATCAGCACAAACACCTTATATTCATTCCTACAGTACGCGTCAGAGAAGCTGACTAAATTTGTCATACATATGACACGCTTATTTTACAGATTCTCACTTCAGCTCATTATGAAGACACACTGTACAGTTTGATCTGTTTGAAACATACCACTGCCTGCTTTTCATTAAAAAGTAAAGTTTGTAATTTTAAACTTTATACTGACAAAAGTTTCGCAGCACATAGGTCTTTCATGTTCAATGGTAGTTGCTCATCTGAGATGAAATGAGTGACACTGATTTGATGAATGTCAAAAATTTTTTTTTTTTTGCAAATGAGCAGTGAGGTGATGAGACGGATAGCAATGGAGGGAACAGCTGAATACTGCAAGCAATGACACATCTTTAGAAGAAAGTGTTAAGCGTGGATGATTTGTAAAAGGGATGTGATATAGACATAATGTTGAGGATTAAAATATACTAATTCAACGGCAAAAATAGATATTTTTAAATGGTGTTTTAAAAGCCTCATACTATACAGTAAAGAACTGCAATTTTGCAAAACATTATATGTACGGTATATAGTATACAACATATTTTGCAAAATATATATGTATATGTAAACTGTGTGTGTGTTTGTGTGTGCACGCATAATAGTACATATATTAAAATATATTTATAATATACATTTTATGAATATAAATTAATATTTATATGAATTATATAAATATTTATCCATGTAAATGCATAAAAAATAAGTTCAAACATATACACTTTATGTGCATTAAATATGCACAGAATACACACATATATTATGCAAACAAAAACCTTTATTTTGTATGGATTACGCTGCTCAAAAAAATAAAGGGAACACCAAAATAACATCCTAGATCTGAATGAATGAAATATTCTTATTAAATACTTTTTTCTTTACATAGTTGAATGTGCTGACAACAAAATCACACAAACATTAATACTGGAAATCAAATTAATTAACCCATGGAGGTCTGGATTTGGTGTCACACTCAAAATTGAAGTGAAAAAACACAGTACAGGCTGATCCAACTTTAATGTAATGTCATTAAAACAAGTCAGGGGAATGGGAAGGCCAGTCCATAGAATCAATGCCTTTGTGTTGCAGGAAATGCTGAAACACTCCAGCCACATGAGGTTTAGCATTGTGTTGCATCAGGAGGAACCCAAGGCCAACCGCACCGGCATATCTCATCTCGATACCTCTGTCTCCTGATGTACTGGCTGTCTTCTGGTAGTGCCTCCATGCTCTGGACACTACACTGACAGACATCTTCTTGCCACAGCTCGCATTGATGTGCCATCCTGGATGAGCTGCACTACCTGAGCCACTTGTGTGGGATGTAGACTCATGAAACCACTAGAGTGAAAGCACTGCCAGCATTCAAAAGAGACCAAAACGACAGCCAGAAAGCATAGGAACTGAAAATTGCACTGTGGTCACAGAACCACTCCTTTATTGGGGGTGTCTTGCTAATTGCCTATAATTTACCCTGTTGTCTATTCTATTTGTACAACAGCATGTGGAATAGATTGTCAATCAGTGTTGCTTCCTAAGTGGGCAGTTTGATTTCACAGAAGTGTGATTGACTTGGAGTTATGCCGAGATCAGACTGCACGATTTTCAAAGTAGTCATGTCACAGATCTTTTCAGACTGCATGATTATCCGGGGTAGTATTCAGTCGCGAGAAGTGACATGGAAACAACGCGAGGCCACGTGTGCAAGACCGGAGTTCTCACGTCTGGGAGTCTGGGATTATTATTAAAAATGATGTCAAGCAAAAGAAGATTGCCATACAAATTGCATGTTCGCTCATTTGAAACTAAAAGAGGATTATGGATATTTATGGATATTTACCTTCGTAACTCCTCCCCCAACATCCCACTGCTCTCTCATTGGCTGTAGGTAATCGTCGATGTTATTTTCAGTCAGAACACATTCACATGGCATGATTTTGAATCGCCGACAGGTCCAGATATTTAGCATGCCAAATATATCACGACATGTTGGCGATTCTCTCAGATCGCATCTTTGATAGTTCACACTGTGTTACTGTCACTCACGTGCACGAGCACTGATTTGCCTGTGATTTCGGGCGTTTGTCGGCGATTTCTCAAAATCAGTCAGCGGGTCAAAATCGGGGCTAAAATCATGCAGTCTGAACTCTGCAATACATTGTGTTGTTTAAGTGTTCCCTTTATTTTTTTGAGCAGTATATATGTATATATATATATATATACATATAAAACAATGTCTTTTAACTGTAGTGTAAATACAACAGGTCTAATAAAACACCATCATTTGCCTAGTCTACAACACATTTTCACACTATAAAAAGAACTTACCCATGTGAAGGTTGTCCTCCGCTGGATCATCCAGCACCTGAAATGGAAACTTTATTAAAAACACCACCTGCTAAAGGCAAAATCTGTACCACCCATACAGGGCCAGAGCAAATTCTTACTTCAGTTGATCTGTTTTTGATTATTTTTATGTATTTACTTCATTTAATTTTTTGAGAGAACATTTTAAAAGACCATGATTGATTATATTTCTCTGGATGTGTGCAAATGGCAAAAAAAAAAAAAACTGTCGGAAGATTATGTCACTCTACACCACTGCTTGTTGGAAAAAGTTGCTAGTTTCTGGACAGTCTAGATGGAAAAGCAACACTTATTAAAAAAAAAAAATTAAAAGAGCCAAGCTACTGGCAGAGCGCTGCTCATGTGATTTGATAAGCATCAGGTGCATAAATCTTCACTGGCAGCAGTGCAGCATTTTTGTATTCCTCCTAATGGTCACACACTCCTAACATAAGACTATACTTGGACTGACAGTAGGAGAGCCCAGGTGATTGAAGTGTAGGTGGTTCCTCTGCCTCACTTTCTAAGTTTCCTTTAAACATTTTTCATGCTTGGATTCAATTTCGATCTCACACGCACTCTCTCACCCCTCTTTTCTAATTTTGCTGACGTACGTGGGTGCTGCTGTGATTGAAGAGCACTCAGACGGAACCACAGGGGGAGAGAAGGAAAGGCACTTTTCTCCTTCAGCATTGCTCCATTCTGGCTTCCTTTTCTTTATCCTGTGATCGATCGGGCACATCCCTTTCACAGGAGCATTAAGGGTGTTTCTCTTCAACAGATTTACTTGTGGCTGATTTTCAGTGTTGCTATTATTTCGTCCTCCTTGGTACAAATTGCATAATGACACATGACTAGTCTAAAATATAGCTTGGTTATTGAGCTGTTAGTGCAATTGAGTTCACTTTCTCCTAAATTTCATCTCTCTGTGTTTTCATTATTTTATTATTAAATATTTTTAGCTAATTTCTTTTTTTCACACCTGGCTTTTCCTGATAGCCAGACAAAAAATAAAACTACAGCAGAAAATATGATGCAAGCTAAATCTCTTGAAGAGGTTGTGCATTAATCAAACAATAGTACATTTATAATAAAGAAAGTTCTGAAGCAAAGAAGTTAGTTAAATTGTTTGTTCAATTGTTGATTCATTAGCAGACGTTTAACAGTTTAATTTTCAATCATGTAACCTGTTGGATTACATGACTGAAGGAATATGTCCACAGTCCTTACCTCGACCAGTTTAACTATGTTGAGATGGTCAAGTTTTTTCAGGATGGCTATCTCTTGATAAACTCTCTCCAGAGGACCGAGCACCTTGGGCTGTTCCCCCTGGGCTGCTTTAGGACCTCGAGGAGGAGGGCGGCCTGCAAAGAGAAAGAATGCAACTAAGTTTGCTGCTTCATTTAAAGGAGACATATTACTATATTGACATTTTTTTCAATATACAATATAATAAATATAATATATACAATATACAAGTATCTGGTGTCCCCAGAATGTATCTGGGAAGTTTCAGCTCAAAAGTCCCAACAGTTCATTATTTATATTATTTTGAAAATGCTTATTTTGAGTGGAAGCAAAAAATAAAGGCTGAATTTCGTGCCTGTCTTTTTAAATACAAATGAGCTGCTACTCCCCGCCCCCTTTTCAGGAATAGACCTGCGCCATTACAGCTCGTACCTGCTAAAAGCATCTGTTTTGATTCTGACTGTCATGTTTATTGTGCTGAAATCATGCATTTTAAACCTAAGTACTGTTTAAATTTCTGATATGTTAAGTTTTTTTTGAGTGCACACATCTGAAAGTAACAGACAGGAAGTGTCTGTCAAAGGCATGTGAGTACTACACTAAGTTCTCATTCGAACAAAGGTTTACATTAAAACATAAAATACAAAAACAGTCAGTTAATTATGTCTGTGAAGGTATATTATTAAATGAAAATAAAGCAAACGTTTATATTAGGTCTGTGTGGTAGCAGCAATATAAGTTATTAAATCCTTAAATTCGCTTGCAGAAAAAGGCTTACTAAAAAAAGTTGCTGGGTTAATCTTTTTCACGTTTCTTTGGTTGGTACAGTATATGTCACCTTTAAATTATTGAATTTTTCTGCTGTTTTAGAGGACTTCATTAATATCTGCCTCACAGGACAACATCTGCTGTGCATAACATCTGCATACATCTTGTTTCAAATTAGAACTTAAATGCCATACATACGGGGAAATCCATACTGTTTCATCAGCTTCTTCTTAGATACCACTTTCATTGCCTGCAAAACAAGTAACACAAAGAGTGAAAAGAGCAAAACAGTCTTTTCAAACATATTTCCATCTGTAAAATAGGTGACACAATCAACAGACTTTTTCATTTACATACTAATCAAACAAAGCTTTCACAGAGTTCAATCAACTGTGGCCCTCCCGTTTGCGTCTGGCCTTGACGGGACACTCAAGATTCCTCTCACAGCGGTGTTCCTGCCTAGGTGATTGCTAAAGTGAATGTGGAAATTTGGTCACAAACAGTGAGTGACAGACTATAAGAAGCAGGCAGACCAACATGCTTGTGATTTGTAAATCAACTTGTTTTTTAAAGAATAGAAACAAATTGGTTGTGCACATCAGATGTCTTTCTAAGCAATTCAAATGTTAATCCAAACAATTGCTTTTGGCACACAGAACTGGGCTTTTAAAATCTACACTTCCAGGGAAACATTGAGTCATCTGTATCTTTTTACAATGGAAGATGTCCATTATAGAAGAATTGTGCACCTGTGTCTTTTCTGCTGGGATGAAAGGCACAGAAACCTACATAGTGCGCAATCAGAACATTTGGACACTTATGTAAGGTGGGAAGTGCTCTCTCTGAATTTCTGCCACTCTAATCATTACAGTCAGAAAATGGAAATACAACAGGCTGCCAATTTCTAACACCTGCGGTTTCATAATGAGTGAGACCTGGACAAATTAAAAATTCATCCTTGAGTTTTTCATGATACAATTTTAAGTTAAGGATTTAAAGTTTGGCTGAAGGGCACGTTGAAACCCTGTGGTCTTTTCCCTTCATTTCTCATGCTATAAAATCCAATATCTCTGAATTATAAATCTTTAAAACAAACACAGGTCATCTTAAAAATGAAAGTACACAATCCATAATAGTTGGCAATAAGAAAGAGTGTTTTCTCCTCGCTCTCAAGGACAGCTGGAGGAGGAAACGTATATTGTGCTGACGAGTTTAAATAACTCAGTTCGTCAAAGAGTGAGGAGGAAACCATGAATGTTTTATGAACATGTCAGAGGTGAGCACGATGAAAGAAAATTGCTATTTAGAATGCAGCAGGGACAGAAAGAACTAAAGCATCAGAATGCAAATGCCTGGGAAATGATGGGATGAATCAGTGAGTAAGTAATACATAAATACAGTTTGCTGTAGGAGGTGATGGATTTATATTTTCTGTAAACTATGAAACACAGTGGGGTCAACAAGGAAAACACCTCTCTTTTGCTAAATTAAATTATATATATATATATATATATATATATAGCTTTTTTGTTTTTTTATGTATTTTTAAAGTGCTCTCCAAGGCTGTATTTATTGATCAAAAATGCAGTATTATTAAAACAGTAATATTGTGAAATATTATTACAATTTAAAAAACCTGTTTTCTATTTTTGAATGATTTAAAATATAATTTATTCCAGTGATGACAAAGCTGGATTTTTTAGCAGCCATCAGTGATCTTTCAGAAATCCTTTTAATGCGATGGTGTGGAGCACAAGAAACATTTCATATAATAAATTACATAATAACATTGATCCATTTAAAACTTGATTGCTGAATAAAATTATTAATTAAAAACATTTTGCTGACCCCAATTTAAATTGCTTTAATCAACTTTACAATGTTAAAAATAAAATTGTAAAGTTGCTGTCCAGGGGGGCGAGCTGGGAGCTCGGCGGACTCCGAGCCCTAGGAGTTTTAACCCTTGGCTGCGAGGGCAGAGCTCAGCGTCAGGCTCGAACCCTGTGAGCCAGCCGTGGCTAGTTATTCGTACGTTCTTTCTTCCGAAATTTATTTATCAACATCAGTTAAATAACTTTTATATGAACCTATATATTTGAACAACAATAATCTGAATGATTTCTGATTATTATGTTTCATCCACGGTTGACAAAGAGTGAAAGACAGATATATGGTTGCAAATTGGAAAAAGAAAGATGCAAGAAGAATGAAGAACAAGATGTCATTTCAGGATTAATTCTACCTGTAAAGAAAGAGAAAATGTGTGGTAATTGTTAGAGTGGTAAAACCCTGCTTTGTGAGGCCAGTGGAGTGTAAAGGCCAGAGACGGGGGCAGTCTTTATGAATGATTTGATCTCTGTCCTCTATTCATCCTTGCTGTTATATATCCACACAGCATGAATTAATGACTGCAGCTGGGAACTGGGAGCTATATTTTGCTTTCAGACACATTGTCTATTATGACAGATGACTTATGAGGAGGAGAGGAAAATATTCAAATTTGATCATGAGCCGGGCAAAAATATGAACCACAAATAAGAGAGGAAAATAGCATTATTAGGTACACCTAATACCAAAAAAGATGCCCTTTATACACTGATACCTGATGTAATGTTGAATATCCTAGTGTGTGATTATTTCAGAAAAAACAAGAATTGTTGTTTTTCCACTGTGAGCTCCAGTTTATAGTTCATACTTAGAGTCATCAGAAGAGGATTTCTGCTGTTGAAAGCCCAATCCCTTCAAGGTTATGATTTCAGCTGTGCCTTTCTCCTGTTGTGAGAAGTGCTAGTTTGAGTGTTTGTGGCCTTTTTTCTCAGCATGAAGGAGTCTGACCAATCTTATCTGACCTCTCTCATTAACAAAGTGTTTTTCATCCAGCGAATAGGCTCTCAACAGATGTGATTTTCTTTAGCACTACTTTTACACTCGATGTGCAAAAGCTTCCGTCCATCTGGCATCTCTGAGACTCTGAATGCACACTGTCTAGCAGCGCTAACAACCCCATGCCAGTCAAAGTAAAAAATAGTTTAAAAAGTTCATTTGTACATCCTTTACATACATTAGTCTCTCCATTAATGGATGAGTTCACCATACCTGCCAACCCTCCTGTTTTCCTGAGACTCTCCTGAGATTCCCACTGGGTGTATTTTAAATATTTGCTACGTTCACCCCTGGTAAAACTCTCGTAATTTGTATGGCCCTAACCTCATTATAGAAATAACCACGTCAATTTATTCCAACTTTACTCCAATGATCAAGCATACAGTATCGTTTGTGTGTGTGTGTGTGTGTTCACCTGTTCTTTCGGTATAAAAAAATAAATAAAAATAAAATATATATATATATATATATATATATATACACACACACACACACATACATGTAAATTAAAATATACTTAAACTTCAAAATGCTATGGTTTAATTCATTAAATATGAAGAAAAAAAAAATTTAAATTATTTTTAATTATTTTAAAAATTATTAAAAAAAAGCGCTGCAAGTTTCAAAGTCAGGTGCTGTGCTGTTTTGCTTACTGCTCTAACCGGGGAAACTGCTAAATTCCTGCCGAAACACTCCACCCCTTCCCCTATAGACACGCCTCCCACCCCCTCTCCCGTTTTGAGTTACCCTAATGTTGACAGGTATGGAGTTCACCCAAAAATTCTAATGTTCTGAAAATTTTCTCACCATACAAGATTTAGATAAGTTTGTTCCTTCAAATTTGGAGAAATTTAGAAGCACATCTCTTGGATCCTCTACAGTGAATAGGTGCCATCGGAATCCAAACAGTTTATAAAAACATCACTATAATCCAAAAGACTTTAGTCCATCAGTTAATGTCTTGTGAAGTTAAAATCTATGTTTGTTACAAACAATGAAGACATTTCACTTTTAAATTATTGCAAAAATTCAAGTCCTTAATAAAACACCCTACAGGGAAAACGTTAAAAAACTTCTTGATGTATTTGTTGCTTACAAACTCACAGCTATAGATTAATTAATGGACTAGTGGATTATTGTGATGTTTATATGAGTTTTTTTATGGCACCTATTCACAGCAGAGGATCCAAGAGATGTGCTACTAAATTTCTTGGATAGCTAAAATTGGATAGCATGCAATTTTTTTGCTACATTTCTCCAAATCAATTTGGAACAAGAAACAACTAATCTAGAAAGGTCTAAGGCTGAATAATGTTTTTTTTTTTTTTTTTTTTAGATTTTTTACATTTTTACATTTTAATTTTAGGGTAAACTATTCCTTTAATATGAGCTCATAAAAACTGCATAACTAGAATACAATTTGAAAATGCTGAAATGTATCTTCACACTGCAGGACATTTAAATAATAGTATTCAGCTGACACATTGCTTCCAACCATATGCCACCTTCACCCATACACATCAGCACATCTTTAACTTGTTTTATGCTTATTAATGCTGAAAATCTCACTTTCTGTCATGTACCACTTCTTGAAAAGTTTGAAACACATCTTCTTTACTTCCTGTGGGGACCTGATCAGCAAAATTGTAAAGTGTGTCCATTTAAAAATAAATTTCCTTGCAAAAAGTACTGTAATACCATAAAATATTACTGTTTTTGAAACAAGATGAAAATGAACGACCAGTCATTTTTAGATAGAAGTAAATTACATATGGATATTTTATTTCTGTCCATATTGTTTTGGTGTTTATTTTTCATGAACACAATTTGAATAGAACCTTTTACTGTATGTTGATGTGCTTTTCAGTCTAGGGAATAATGAGAATAAGGGCAGTAAAAAATTTTATACACATGTTTGTTCGGTTGTGTGCATATGTGATCAACAGTGATGGTGTTTGGGGGCTGATTTAAACATCTCCAAACGAAATTAAGGACTGACGCACATTCCTGTCATTTGTGTTATATCACAACCCTCCCCCATCTGCTCTCATTTTCATTACCATTCAATCTATCATCCTCTCTGTCATGCTGCTTTTCTCTTTCCAATCTCTTTTCCGCATTGTATTGTTTTTATCAATTTTCTTTACATTTTCACTTCTTCACAGTATGCATGTCAAGACTGCTTAAAACTGACCTGGGTAATTTCTGCACATCATGCTGCAACAAGGACAAGTTATTTTAAAATATACTTACGTAATATTTGTCATCATCCTCGTTGTACGCCAGCTTGACAACACCATATGAGCCCTTTAAGATAGGAGAAATGGATAGAGAGAAAAAAACTAAACAAAACAGGTAGAGTGAGATGAGTCAGACTATGATGCTTTGGGTCAGTAAGGGTCAGTGTCTGAATGCCTGAATGACTGCAATGAAACACAACACAGCCATGAAATTTCTCTGATGTTTATATGCATGTCGACCATGGAAAGAATGCAGTAGGAGTGTGATGTAGGTGAGCTTACCTTCCCAATCTCACTCTTTAACTTGTATTGGTTAAGCTGGATGCAATCCTGAAATTGTGAAAAAGCAAGAACGAGAGAGAAGAGCAGAGACAGAGAGAGAATGGAATCAATCCCAGCTGCATACACAAAGGAGTCGTGACACTATATTAATATACTTCACACCAGAGGGAACATGTAAGCCAGTTACAGGTGGAAACAACAAATCATTTGTTTCATAACCTATTCCATATAGAAACTGTAAAAGAAAAATTATTTTGCATTAGTGTTGTCAAAAGACCCGGTACTTCGGTACCAAGACGGTACTAAAAAATGTGAAATGTTGCGGTACCAGGTTTTCTGAAGTACCGGTAGTACCGAGCAATGGTAAACCCGGTTCTTGCTGTGCTACCCGAAAGGTGTGCACTGCGGAAGAGCCACGTGTGGAAGTATTTTGTTTTTGAGGCTGATGACAAGCGCAACATCATTGATCACCAAAAACCCATCTG
>JAUMHI010000040.1:6505195-6544177 GCA_032359435.1 Enteromius unitaeniatus | reverse complement strand
TACAAGTACAAAGTAGCCAAAAAAATACTTAAGTACTGTAACGAAGTCCATTTACTCAAGTACTTTACACCACTGGCACTGGGCAATTTTATATTAATGTTACCAGAAGATTTAGTCCATGGCTGTTTCTAAGACAGTGCTCACAGCGCATGAGAAATGCCTCGCAGTAAACATATTCACAGACACGCTACACTGATAACTAATGTAGTTCTGTTTGAATCTGAACTGAATTTCAACTCTTTATGATTAAAGCTCCAATTATGTTATCAATATTAATACATTCCACTCCTCCTCTGAAGTTATTGAACATTTAAATTATTAACATTAAAATCCTGTTATTACAAAATGTGATTCCTGTGATAACAAAGCTGACTTTTTACCTGTTAATAATCTAGTTTTCAGTGGAACGTAATCTTTCAGAAATCATTTAACTAAAGGGTTACCCCACTCCAAAACGAAAATCCCATATAAGCTTTGTTTATTTTCGGAACACAATTTAAAATATTTTGGATGAAAAAAAGTTCACAATTCTGACTTTTTTTTCTTAGAACTGCATGATACAAACTCGCAATTCTGACTTTTTGTTTCTCGCAAATGAGAATTGCGAGTTCTAAAGTCAGAATTGTGAGTTCTAAAAGTGAGAATTGCGAGAATTGCTTTATATCTCGCAATTCTGACTTCATAATGCGAGAAAATAAGTCAGAATTGTAAGATAAAAAGTCGCAATAACCCTTTTTTTTAATTGATTTGCGGAAATGGGCTTCCATAGGCCCTTTTAGTGTCCCATTGACTGCCAGGAAATAACTGTTTAGGTCCAGAAAAGTATGATAGACATTATCACATGGGGGTACTGTAAGTGATTAACGGTAATATTAACATTTTGAGTAACCCCTAGGATTCTTTGAAGAATAGAAAGTTTAAAACAGCCTCTGTTGGAAATTAGGAATATTATGTAACAAATGTATTTACTAACTCTAGACCAGAAGTATAAGTATCAGTCAAATTGAAACAGTAATACTATTATTTGTCCCTTTCAACACAATTAGGGTTCAGCAATCATTTAAATATCATAAGCGGGCATCTGAAATGTAATGTTACATGAGCGCAGTGTAGCAGAGACTGCATGTCACATTCACGAGGCAGCCATGCATGCTTGGCTTATCAAAATTCAACATGCTCAGCAAAACTATGTGTGGAAGCATTTCACTGTAAACACTGATTATGTTCACTGTAAACACAATGATAGTGTGTAAAAAGTACATGACAACGAGCACAACACTCCCGACTAGAAACAAGACATACTATACATGTACTGTGTACAATACATACATGTCTAAAATGTATTGTTTAGATGCATATGAAATGAGAGAATATTGTCATCATCAGACTTCACTTCCTCCTGGGCAGATGGCCATCTGATAACAACATACAGTAAGAGAGGCAACATAAGAGAATTCTTGGATCATCAGGACTAATCTTTAAAAATAGAGAATTTGACTCATCCAGACACGTACTTTCACAAGCATGGAAAGTGAGAGACTAATGTTACATGCTACAAGCCTTAAATGCCCTAAATTGATCTATCTGTCTGCATATCTTCCTGTCCATGCAGTCGGTGTTGGGTGTCGCACACTCACACTCTGTAACAAGAGCTGAATCGCTAGGCCCATGGAATCTGCATCCACAGGTTCATTCAATATTTGTGTTTTGTTCTCATTATAATTGCAGCTCTATGTTATTGTTTACAAAAGGAGGGTAAATCTAAAATACAATTAATTTGGCTAATTTACAAAAGTTTGTTAATGAAAGGTTTGTCCAAACACGTAAAAGTGCTCACATTCTAGCCATCTTAAAAGGATAGTTCACCCAAAACTAAAATTCTGTCAATAGTTTCTAACCCTCATATCGTTCCAAAACTGTGATACCTTTGTTCATCTTCGAAACACAAATATTAAGATATTTTTGATGAAATCTGAGAGCTTCCGACTCTGCATAGACAGCAATGAAAATGAAATATTCAAGGCCTAGAAAGGTACTAATGACCCAAAATAGTCCAAATACCATTAATGGCTTAAATAGTTTTATGAAGCTACTGTATAAGAATACTTTTTGTACATGGCAGATGAAGCAAATATACAGTTCAACCTAAAAAATATTTACCCAGCATTTGTGGGTGCTACAATTATGTTACTATCTACTATTAGGCGGCCGTACACGGTGAGAATTCGGCAGTCGGAAGACTGCATGGCCACACACACAACACAAGCTACTTTGTTTACAGACGCAGTGGTACACGGCGCGATTTTAAAACCTGCTGATTTCCGAGGTAATCACATTAACGAAGTTCCGCGCCAAAAACATGGACTCTGAGATCCTTTTCTTTGTGGCAGCAATGGTTTGCGAAAAAACAAAAAAGAAAAGAAAACGAAGGGCATGGCAAAAAGTTTGACTGAAGGGCAGAGAATGAAATCAATATTGACAATATTGACTATTTATCATGTTATTTTAAATGCTGCTCGATATATCATACAGCACTCGCTGTTCTTGCCAGAGTTCTGCGAGTTTGTCCTCTTTCTCGACAGTCCAAATTCTCTATGGCGCTGCCATGTTCATCTTTCTTCTTCTGTGGTTTTCTTTTTTAGCTTCTGATTGGTCATTTCCAGTTTGCTCAACAAATCGGCTCGTTCAAAAGCACACACGTCACGCTTTCAAGCAGACAGCTGAAGTTTTTTTTACATGTTTAAAAATGATTGTGAGGTCGGAAAGCGTTCGTCTCGTAATTTGTCACACACCATACAAGCCCCGACCATACAAGAAGAGACAATTTCCGCAGATAACCAAAAACATTGCATGCAAGCTCGAACTAGGCCAGAATACCAGCAACAGTGTGTGAACACATTGTGAAGACTTCTTTCATTGCCAACAAAGAGTATATAACAAAGTATTGAAATGAAATTTTGTTACTGACCAAATACAAATAAATTCTTTAAAAATCCTACAATGTGATTTTCTGGATTTTTTATTATTATAAAATTACAGGCCTCTCTCATCTTTTTAAGTGGGAGAACTTACACAATTGGTGGCTGACTAAATACTCTCCAATGTATAAACACACACATACGCGCTTTCCTCCTTCAGTGGTAGAGCTGAGCTGTAGCAGGCGTCCTAGTAGAAGCAGAGTGCAGTTTTGCAGCTGTTAAAGCGAGTCCCTCCGGATGAGGAGGGATGCACAGAGCAGAGTGAAGGATATGTGAAGAGGGAAAACAGGAGGAGGAGAGGTGAACGACTGCAACGCTCTATGCCCACGTTCTGCCTCCTCTCACTTCAATTCAACACCAAAGCTTTGATGCAAACTGTGAGGGAACAGCGCCCAAACGGTTCTAGCGCTGTATCAGTCAGTGGGTGGTGATCTAGAGCGGGAACCGTGTGCAAGATTAGACAAGATAAACAGCAAACTATCGCTTGACTAAACACAGGATGAAAGATGCGCTTTGAAATAGAAAATAATGAATGGTGTGTCACCATAAATGTTCAGCACTACAACTAGTGGGTGCTGTTATTAAGTCTCGAAAAGCAGGAAAAACAATGTTGAAGGGGACATCGGATTCATTTTTATTTGTTTCATGTTATTTCTTTCAGGTTTCTGGTTCAATAAAACACAGATAGTCTATCTGTTATGAGCTATCTGATTGTGTGAACAGAGCTGCTTTTGACAAGTAAAAATTTGATTAAATTAAAAATTTGAACCAAAGTATGTTACAGACATTTCATGAAGACTTTAAAGAATCACACCAACTTGTGTAAAATGGGCTACCGATGTCCCCTTTATTGCAAATAAAAAAATCCAAATGATTGTCTGTATTTTGGACAACAAAATGAATATGTTTAACTTTTAAAAGGGAGGAAAAACACTGGCACATCCATCTGTCACTTAATAGAAGCCAAATTAGACAGTTGCCAATATGGACAGGTTGCACAACATGCCCGTATGCTTGAAAGCCAAAAACAAACTGTACTGCAAAAATATTTTCCAGGCAGATAGATAGAACATAGATGAGACCAATGTCCAGAGAGATAAAACCATATCGGTTGTACATCACACTTCCACTTAAGTTTATACATTTACAAAACTGTCATTTAAAACTGTAAATCAAAAAAACAGTGGTGAAACCAGCTGACAATCACCAATCTGTCAATCCAAGTTAGTGGGGCTTGGCTACTAAAAGTTCAATGCGAAAAACCTAAGCTCTTCTACTGTAAATTCAAATTCATAGAAATGTATTGCTACAATATATGCCGACGAATTAAAGAATAGTTTTACCATCAGAAGAGTCTATAAACAGCCATTACTTTCCCTTTAAGAGGCTGGTAAGCGCTGAGGGAGAGTGGGAGAGCTGATGAGATGAATATTGACAGGCTTTAAACTGCTGGAGCGTACAGTGATTGAGGACAGGGCCAATGTACATGCAGATGAATACAAATGGGATTTCACTCATGGAGGAACAACTAGACAGATTACAGTTGGAGTGTTTAATATGCTGGCACTTGCAGTGGAAGTCTTGATGTAATCAGGTGTAAAGGGTGTTATTTTAAAAGGTCTCTGTCAAAAATAATCGTAACAATAAGACAGTGATAATAAAGTGGATCTTATTAAGTACATATTAGACGAAATAGGAATACTCACTTCAGTCTTGCAGCATTGGTTGTTTCTTCCACTAGTCTCTACACAGGAAGGTATCTGTGATAAGAAGAAACTCTGTTAACCTAGTATGTGTAAAAGTCAACACAACTGCAAAACCCGTTATTCAAAATAAATATTGTATACCCATCCTGAAACACGAGCTTTACATCCTCATTAAAGTACATAAATGTTAGCACTGCTGGGAAGACATACAAATAAACCGAAGGTATTCTCGTTTCTGCTATATTGATGATTACATCTAGAAAAAAGCTGTAGAGTTTCACAGATAAGAGCTTATCTAGTGACTCATTTTATGTATGTTCAAGTTAGGACTCTTAGATTATTTTTTTCTATATTCATTTAGTATAAAAAAAAATTAAAATCAAAGTTGAATCCAAAAACCTTGAAGCCATGTTTCCATGTTGATACTGTATTTTTTACAATAAATTCAGTCTTATTGCACATGGAAGACATTTCATAAACATTTTACAAATAATTTTTTGAGGAAAAACATCCAACGCACAAGTGTCACAAATGTTCAGTGAATTTTGTGTTTCTGGAGAGTGGGAGAGTGATACAGCACACAGAACATAAGCAAACACTCGTTCTAACCAAGTTTTCCTAATTACAGTTATTACAGGCAGAACTTGAGACAGATGGCTAACAGGACATTTCTAAGCTTAGTAAACAGAAGAGAGCAGCAGACAAACTTTTTAAAAAAAAAATAGCACCCTCTTTTCCAGCAGGAATCCAGACTGTCCTCTTTTCAGATGTATGATGATGTGGACAAACAGGCCACTTATGAAAAAGTCAAGTACGCATGCAAGAGCACCAGCCAAAGCAACTTGTCTGCCTTCTCCAGGAAAGATGTTTGGGTCTTTAGATTGCGCAGAGCCCATTATTAGAGCGAATGCTGGATGTGGCACATGTCAGAGTGATCTTGGGTCTGCTTTGCTGTCTTAAGCCACAAGTCTTAATTTCAAACATGAAACAGTGCCATTAAAACCTATTCAAGTCAGCACGGAAACAAAACAGAGCTGCCAACAGACTCAAGTGGGATGGGGATTTGAGAGGAGGCTGTCAGAGAATGCCAGCGTGAGAGGATGAACGGCCAAACGAAGACTATTCTCAGAGAAACTTCAATTGTACACTCTGAAGAAGATGAAAGAAAGAATTGAATATTTCAGCTATACAACAGAGACATAAAGAGAGATGCCCTACTGGATATCAGACAGGTACAACAAAGGCAACCGCTTAGAATAGACAGTCTGAATCCAGACACTAATTTAGACACATTTATAACACATCACAGTCCGTGAAGACTACAGTGTCCCCTCAGCAAATGGTGCAAGGCCTTTCTGCTATCCATCTACTTAAAGGGCCCCATGGAACATGAAATGTGTATTTAATGGGCTCTTATAAATGACAACAATACCTTTTATGGATTACACACAGTCGTGCATGCTCATACCATCAACCTACATGAACAGAAGATACTGTACAGTACAGTGCTGAATTGGTTTTAGCATTGTTAGAAAGTATAAATAAACCAAAAGGAAACCATTGATTGATTTTGTCACAACTATTACAATAATATACAATTTATTTTGATACTGTGCAAGTATATCTATGCCGTTACTAGGAAAGAAGAGTTTATTAGCATGTGTCAATATTGGATACTTGTTGACTGATATATAATTATGTCTATTTGTATATACATAACTTTCGAACATCTAGTGCTAGGTAGGAGTAACAGCGAAGCAACCCTTAAGACGCCACTGATCATAAAATATTTATAAGCATTACAATATTAACCAGAATATTTAGTATTGTCTTTATAATTTTTATCAATTAATTATTTAATCTTTTATGCTTAACGTGTTGAATTTAAGGTTGAATTTATTTGATATAAAATACAGTAAAACCAGTAATATTGTGAAATATTATTACAATTTAAAATTATTCTTGTGATGCAAAGCTGAATATTCTACATTACTATTCCAGTCTTCGTTGATACTTCAGAAAAAAACAAGTGCTATAGAAACATTTCTTCTATGTTGAAAACACTAAAAAACCTTTGTAAAAATACTTCTTTCTTTTTACTACATTCCCATTAATGTACGGCTAAATAACAACTAAATATATAATAAATGAAACATTTAAAAGGCAGATCTGGGTGAACAAGCACTAATGGCTGCATGGGAAAAGCATATTGCATTTACTGGTCAGCAACACATCCTTAAAACTGGGGCTGAATTTTCTAGACTTACAAGACACAATATGTGAAGTTCACAGTATCACGCGTCCAGCTAACAGCTTTAAAGTCTGAATCCCCCGGGCATGTGCACTGACCTACAGACAGCTCTACTGCTTATGGCCAGACCTAACGGCTTTAACTAGCACTGATGTGTGTGCATGCTCAGATGTATAGCATTCACAGCCTACTAGTAAACCCAAGCTACACGCATAGGCTGAATTTGACTGTAACATGCATGTATAAATTGTATGTATATAACATTGTAATCTATTAAAATGACTCGTGATGTACATATTGGTCAAGTACAGTCACTGAAGGAGAGCTTAATTCATACAGTAATGGACAGCAGATACTAATCCTCACTGCTGATGTGGTGTGATCAGACTGATTCATTAATCACTGGTAATCCCACGCTAAGAACGGACACAATATGAGGACAGAGATGAGGGAGGAACAGGCTGGAGTGACAACAGAGAGAAAAACACTGTGACAGTGTGTCAATATACCAAGGCTGTAAATCATTTAAAAGGTTCAATCAAATGATTTACATACATATTAATAAGTATTGCACTGTAAACCGTAATAAATTAGCAGAACTCTATAATCTGACACTTATTTTGTTACTTCAACTAAAGATTAAGAACTTTATGTTTTAAATGAACACTATTCCATATATTTTTATATAAAGTGCAACCCAAACACTGATCAACAGTACATCAATCATTTTTTGCTGTTGATTTGTCTGAGGTTGAATAATCTACCTCCCTATTTTTGTGTTGTGTCTTGCTTTAACCACACAGCACTTGCCGTCAGAGATGCCGTCAACTAGATTGTCACTGCCAGAGAAGAAAACAAATTACATTTTAAAGGTCAATTTTTAAAACCCGACAAGAAAATGAAGACATGTGATGGGAAAATCATACAAAGCTGTCTCAGCATCTACTTTACAATCAACAACAGCTTTATATTGCAGCCATTAAGCCCTTTAGAAGGATCCATTTCAAACTGTACACACACACACACACACACTTGTGCTAATGTAAGCGCGGTTCACGTGGGGGCAGGAAGCAGGGGACATTCAATCTCCACCCTGCAGTCATTCTACAAGCAAGCAATCCTCCTCTTTATCTCTGCATAGCATCTCATCTCAAGCACCTCAAAGACTCATGCTACATGCTTAAGGAGTTTAAATAGTGTTAAAAGCATTAGACAACAAGAGAATATGTTACAATAGTTCCTTATGGAATTTAAAAACAGCATGTTCTCCATATTATGATGACACACAGCAAAATATCACTTCTTTCTTATAGGCTTCTCAAAGTCACTTCTTTCTTTTCTTTTTAGAAAAACACTAAATTCATGTCAATTTTCTGTTTTAGCAGTTATGTTTACAGTCATTAGCACAAAAGCAGCAGTAAAGGCTTATACAGTGTTGCTAAATATTTCTATTTTAAATTAATGGTGTTTTTTTTTTAAATATTAAATGATAAAAAAATCTTTCTTCAGTAAAAAGCTGAATCAGCTGAAATTTCAGCTTTGCCATCACAAAATTTTTTTTTTTTAAATTAAACATTTTTAAATATAATAAAATAGTAAATTGTTATTATAAATTGTAATATTATATATATATATATATATATATAAATTGTATTATATATATATATATATATATATATATTTCTAAAAACATTTCAAAAACATTTTTAAAATCAGTTTTTTTGTTTTGTTCTCTGTTGATTTGATAGAATTGAAATCGCTTTATTAAACTCTACAATACAATCTCAATATTTCTCAAATGTTGCTTACATGTTTGAGGCTGGGTACATTAGTGTAATTAAAGTTTTAATTAACCATGATAAATGAAATGAAAGCATGTCAGTTCAGGTCAGGGGTAAAATTAGATTACACGCTTTGGGAATCAAGTTCGAGATCTGGATTCATTTAAAACTAAATGACAAATAAGCAGTACAGACACCCTAAGACCACATCATTTTGTTCTATATAACCAGTTATTTCATCCAGAAACTATCCATAGCCCTGTGACAGACTTTCACCCAGTTGAATAGGGTGTAGGGTATTTCCATCTCAAACTGTAATTCTTATCCTGCGATCAAAAATGCCTAAATACAGCACGTCTGGAGTTTCCAAAACACACTTTACCAAAAGAGAGAGAGTGTGTTCAGTACAGTTTGAGTGTGTCAGTCTGTAATCCGGGTCACTTTAATTAAATAACGCAGATTATCCTGTCTCAGGGAAGCTATTGTAGCCACTCACTCGATATCACTGCTGTCATCGAGAAGACATACGAAATATCCTCATTCTACAAACGTAAAAAGATGAGTCAGAAATGTTGAGGACAAAAATAGCAGCAGGCACTTTCCCTGCCAAATCCCGAGCTAACCTCTACGTGCCCTACTAACCCTTGCTAGTGAATTTGGGATTAACGGATGGGAAGAGAGAGCTAGGAATGCTGCATTTGATTTACTCACATGGACTGAGGGCTCGCTGAGGGGTCGGCTGCTGAATGGAGGCATGATCTGGACCTACGAGGGTGAGGGAGGGGACCCAGATGGACAGGAACCCATCGTGTATGCCATGGGACTTCCAGGGCATCCCCTTCCTGCACTGCATAAGACGTCGCTAAGACCTCCACAGCGTCCCCTTTCACAGGTCACAGCCTGTCCCAGAACTGGGCAAGCAGTGTGGGTGGGGCATAAGGGGAGGAGCTTCTAGTGTTTTCCCATAACCAAATAAAAAATGAGGGTCCTGCAGAACCAGCTGACTGGATGTGCTTGTCGACTACACATGTGAGATTAACGGCGCTGTGGGGGCTTGGATCCATCTGGGGACATCCCGACTGAAATAGCTCTAGGATGCGTTAGAGAGAAAACACACATACAGAGCACTAAATTTAGCCAATGGTAATCATCATTCATAAATGATGAATGTTGCAAATTCATGCTTGTCCCGAGAGACTCTGGACCTCACCCAACTCACAGTGTGTGCCTCTAAAAACAGCCCAGCGAGGAGGAGGAGGAGGAGGACAGTTCTTACACACACACGGCTCTTCCTGCACCATTAAAAGTCCTTCGAGCAGCTGAATGTAACGTCTTTACATAACTTATTGAGATGCAAGAAATTACCATGTTCTGTGGTCTGGCTTTTAAAGAAACAATGGAAGAGTTAAACGGAGAAGATGAACAATAGCAGGGTCTTCTGCGCATTGTCCTTCTTGTTGGTTGGGCCGCCTGGCTGCTGTATCAGTTACAAAAGGACATTTTAATGAGGAGTTTCATTCTCAGAGCACCGCAAATGGTTTCGATGTCTCAAAGCCTGACAGTGTGGATGAAGAAGACAGACCTGTGTTTGGACAGCTATCACTCAAGAAGAGCTGAATCACATTTCCATCATCATGTGGGTGGGTGAGGTTTAGTCACGGGTGAAGGCAGGTTTCGTATGCAGTGTTTTCAGTAACGCTTTTTTTTAATACAGTGTGAGGTAGGGATGGGTATCGTTAAGGTTTTAACGGTATTACTACTTTATCGGTACTCTCATCGATACTTTTTGTTGTGTTTATAATTAGAAAATTATTATAAATAATAATATATAATATAAAAATAATAAAGTAATTGAGAACAGATATAACAAAACGCTTATTTTTTTGAGCAAATATTACACAAAAAAACGAATGATTGTAAAACAAATAAAGAGAATTTTCCTGTAAAACAATGGATAGTGGTTATAGTTGGGGCATGCAGGTAGACTGGAAAAGGATTAACAGTTTTTAACCATTTAATTGCAGCTTTAACCAAAAAGTGAAAGGTTAACGGTGTTTGTGATTTAAAGTAAAATAAAGTTTGGAACCTGTTGCAGTGCACACTAAATAAAGTAAATGTATTTCATTTCTACAAATTAAGTTTTAGGTAAGCTCTACTTTATATCTTAATTTTCTCTGTTTTCTATTATCTCTGCTTATTTCTAAATAAGCATAGTTTATTATTATTCATTTATTTGTAATGGCAGTACTGTAAAGGCATTTTAATGTTAAACCTTTATTTAGGCTACTGCAAAAAAAAAATGTTAATGTACCAAAATCTGTGTTTATCATTAAGTTATCATTACTAATTTAGAGAGACCTTATTTGATGTTTATGTCGTTATTTTGGAAGACTGCTAGCATACGTAATTATAATGTTCTGATACTTTTATTTAAAAGTTTAATAAGTAAAAACGAACTTTCCAGATTCAGTGTCTGCGGTTAGATGAGATGTTGATAAGTTTATTGTCGGTGAAATTATTCTATCATTACTTTTGTAACTGGTTATGAAATAAAAATTCTCAGAAAAGCGAACTATCATGTCCTGCCAGATGTTATGTTGTGTTCGTTGTGTGCATAAATTTGCTTTGTTTTTATTTCCGAACGAATATATATAGTGTGTTGCGGCTTGATGACAGTGGGACACTGTGGGTCCTAAGGCCAAACCATACGTGAACCACTGCTTTAGATCGTTCGGTTCTCTCCGTCATCGTCACTCTATTAAGCGCAAGCTTTGGTGTGTATGTGCAAGCTCTGTGTACAGCGTAACCTTTGTGCGGAACAGACGGACATTTCGTGTGTGAGATTGCCAATAACAAGTGCAGGCCAATGTCTTTAATATTATCACAATTTAAAAAAGGTTAAAATATGCTAGGTAATATTTATTTAGCAATAATAAATGGATTATTTTTCCTCCAGTACCGATAGCACAATCGTTAACCTCTGAGCATATCGATACTTTGGTCTTTTTACAGTAATTATTAATTGAGGTTAACGCTCATTTTGATCTAGTTCATAATTCATGTACGTTACCATTCAAATACAGTAATATTGTGAAATATTATTTCAATTTAAAATAACTATTTGAAAATATTTTATATTCAGTGTCATTCTAATATACTAATTTGATGAAATAAAAACATTTCCTTTATCTTACTATTTTTTAATGTGTTAAAATGTTTGTTAAAAACAAATATATATTTATTTGATATAGAAAGTTTTGTAACAATGTAAACATCTTTCTTGTCAGTTTTGATCCTTCCTTGCTGAATAGAAATATTACTGTCTCCAAACTTTTAAACCATATTATTGAACATAACATGAACAAATAAACTCAAAATGTAAAAGATATATCAGTACAGTGATCCCTCGTTTATCGCGGTAGATGCGTTCCAGGCCTGGAAGTAGGGACACCATATTTACAGTATTTATTTAACAGGTACGTATTCAGTATTAAGACTTTTAAAACCCTCCCTTTACATAGTACTGTTAACAAACCACCCTTTAATGTACAGAACACTTAATCTAAAACAGGCACTAATATTAAAATGTTAGAATATTAAAGTATATAAAAAAATAAAGATTGTTACTGTACCGCGAATTGGTGAAAAATACCGCGAATCGGCGAATTTCCCTTGAATAAGTCTCCAAAGAAAAAATCTGCGAAGTCGTGAATCCGCGATAAACGAACCGCGAAGTAGCGAGGGATCACTGTATATTAAACTGACCAATATTTATATTGTCTTTATTTATAGAAAACACCTAGTATGGATGCAAACACTAGACTTCACTTAACTGCAGATCTTGTTTGATGGCAAGAAATTGATGCGCTTCTCTCAGCACATGTTGTGAAATTTACCATTGCCTGTGTAATTGTGTCACCCTTCATCTGGGCAAATCCAATTAAGAGCACTGGAGGCTTGAAAAGAGAGGAGCTGGAAAAACAACTCGACATGGACTGCCTGTGTGTGAAAGAGAGAGACTTCACAAGCTCTGGGCCCAGAGTAATGGCTTTGACTGTCATAAAAATGCCATTTTTAATGGTTTTCGCAGAAGCGAAATCAGGGAGTAGACATAATGTTAGTGACAATCAAATAAAACCCACTATAAAGGATTTTCTGAGAATTCTGATTTCATTGAAAGAAAGTCTATCTCAGAACACTACTATTGACAAATCAACCCAATTCCCACCTTCAATAGTGCCAAAACACACAACTATTCTGAGTCTCGTAATGTTTCAATCTGTGAAGAGGCTGAAATGCTGCATGGTTCGCTACTATAAACCAAACTCTTCACTCTCACTGTTTGTCAAAAAGAAACTTATACAGCTTTGGAACAACAAATAAACACACATTATATAACTAAAAAGAAGGTAATTCATTTTGAGGCCTGAATGTCACTCACATTCATGGCTTTTGGAAGAACCACTGCATTGTTAATCTACAGTTGTCCTCTTTACATTCCATCTTGCAATTTTTTCTGTGAGGATTATAAAGGTTTTTATGGGTTATGCAGATAACAATGTCCACAAGGGAAAAAAAAGCTTTAAAAGATAATGCAACACTAACATCCTGCTGCATTTCCATTTTACTTAGGGATTTGGGGAATCTACACTAACATCCTGCTGTATATTACTGTATCTCACAGGAGTGATATGTAACAGTGCTGAGCTGTTTTATTGACCAGTTTCACAATGCATAGCATGAACTTTAGTTGTAAGACTATCTTATCTTAAAATAAAACAGCATTGTTTTGTCAATAATTAAGCATAAACTCGTATATATTGTACTGTAATGTAATCTTTCTGAACATGGACACAGTCTACATTTCATCTAATGTCCTTTGTCTCTTCTAGAGGCCTCACTGGACAGCAGTATAAGGGAAAGACAGTTTTTATGGTGAGATGACGGCTCCCTGTGTAACACTATGTGTGGCGAAAGGTCATTATGCCAAAAGACAAACATGATGCTAGCCATATCAGGAGATACAAACACTAGAGACTAAAAACAGCTCCATGGCAATAAGGCCAAGAAGAAACAACTACAGTAGCAATGAATTTCAGTGCAGAAAATCTGAAAGAAAAAAAAACTCTTTTTAAAATACTGTATGAATACATAATATATGCAGGGGAGATGTTACATTTTTTCTCACTGTGGCCTAATATAACAAAGTACTAGAATAAATGTCAATGTTGTTATTGCAAAAAAATAAAAAAATTCAAACAAAAATATAAAAAGCACATATCAAAATTACTCAAAAAAATAACTGAAAAAATACATATTTCAATAGTACATAAATTACACCAGTGTCAGTCTGGATCCAGATTTCTATATATGCATTTATGGTCTAGGAATAGTTATGTAGTCTCAATACAAATGAATTAAGTGAATTTTCCCTTTCACAAATTTAATTGGCTGTAATGCAATTAAGTTCAAGAACTGTGTTGCACAACTGTGTAAATTCAATAGGCACAACAAAATGTAATATATGAAAACAAATTTAAGCTTCTGGCAAAACATTAGCTTCAGGACTAGCTTGAAGAAAACAACCTCTGCAAAGAGAGCGCTGCTTCATGATAAAAGTGTATCCAGTCTTGTGTTCTCTCTCAGGATCCAGCTGTCTGCCAAAGCAGGCCAAACCATGCAGATGGGAAGGCAATCTGTTTTAATGGCTCATTTCTAATCACCATATTAGAATAGATTTTGCCAGGACCTGCTTTACATATCGCCAACATGTATCATGTTATTCAAATGAGGCCTAGAACCCGAGCGAGCAGGATGCCAATAAATGCCATTCGCTATCCCCGAACATTAAAGGGATAGTTCATCCAAAAATATATATTTATATATTTAAAGAAATCCAAGAGCATTCTGACCCTGTACAGAAAGCAAACGGATTACCACATTCAAGGCTTGGAAAGGTAGCAAGGAGATCATTAAAATAGTGCATGTGACATCAGTGCTCCAACCTTAATTTTATAAAGCTACTGTATGAGAATATGTTTTGTGTGCAAAGAAAACAACAATAACATAAACGTATTCAACTATATCTTCAGTCAGTATCATGACACTCTTAAAAATGATTTTACTCAATATTTTACTCTCAGATATCAGAATAACTTCAAAAGAAATCAACTTAAACTATAAAACTCTGTAATCCTGACACACAACCAATCAATGATTCTATGACCAGCTGCATTTTCTAAGCAACCGCATTCAACTCAACTCAGCGATTCCTCAGAATATACATATAGAGTGGGAATAGTTCTCCTCTGCTCTTCTGACTGTATTGTGCCTCCCTGCAGACGCATCTGAAGGCGTCACTGATGGCTTTCAAGTCAATGCCGATTTGAGTGAGGTAAAGGGTAGTTGATCTCTCACTTGAGTGGGCTGGAGTATTCCCACAGTAACCACCTCAACCCTTCACAGACAATCAGGTCAGTGCTTCACAGACACATCACTTATGACATGTATAATGCATGGACAATAAAACCTAAAAGGAGAGTTTGTAACTGACATCACCATTTGGTTTCTCTCTGCACTTCTGCTACTTCATATCCAACATGAATTGTTTGTAGTTCAATGATTGGTTTAAAAGGCTAATTATTCAACGGATTGCCATACAGTAAAATACATGTTAAATAAATACTAACTGTTGTTCAAAGTATATACTGAACCACTATATATACTGATTCACAATGACTATTTCTGTCAGAAAAAATCCCTCTCTAAACCACACCTGCTACTCCCAGCCCTCACATCTGTATGTTTATGCTATCTTTGTCAAAGTTTAGCATCACTAGGGCTGGGTATCGAGTTTGATGCTTTTTAGGTAGTTTTTCCTCGATACAACCGAGTTTCAAAAAACGTCTCGTCATTCGTTATCCAATTTCGATACCTAAAGGGTTAATCTCATTAAACGCATTTGACCATTTGAGTAACTCTGTCGTCATATCATTTACACACAGAACTGTAAGATGAGGTTTGGGTTGGGTTTGGACATGGCAGCAGAAATATATTACTATTGTTCAGTAGAATGTACATAATAGGCTACTACAAGAATTATTAAAACTCTATTTCTTCAGTGTTTTAAGCTGTAATATAAAATCCCCTTTATTTTCCAACAATAAAATGTACTCTTCATTAATTAAAAGACAAATGTTTTATGCCTTAAAAAATTCAAACACAATTTTTAGAGGGGAAAAATTATAAGGCTATTGTAATTCTAAATAATAATGTACTAGTGTAAAGGTAGCATAACTGATGTGTAAACTATTTGAACTCTATTCTATATGAAAACTAATTTGCACTGATTCATTGTGTTGGATATATTTTTTCCATGTAGTGGCTCAGGAGCTGGATGTCAACAAGCTGAAAAAAATGTTTTTTGAGATAATGTAATTTTGTTAAAACTGATTTGATTGGTAACGAAAAAGGTATCGTTCTGGAACCGGTCTCGAACTCAAGGTATCGGTATCAAATTTTTTTGAACAATACCCAGCTCTAAGCATCACAGGTTTGCGGCTTTTCTCAATGCAAAGGTTTGCTCAAAGTTTCCCCTTAAAATGTGTTTACGAGCTCCTGCCATCTGTTGAGGGAAGAAGTCATCTCCAGATTGAGGCCTTTGGGGGTTGTTTATTTCCAAACTATGTCCTCTAGAGATGTGATTAATTGGTTGGTGAAAACATATCCCTTTCCATAACTCCTGTGGTGAAGCCTGGCCTGTGCACACACAGAGAGACGACCCAGGCTATTTTAGTAGATTTAATCTGGAGTCTAATATGAAAGTCATTGAACACTGACCGCTCTAATACAGTAGTTTTGAGCACAGAGCACTAAAGTAATGAAGTTTTGCCGTTTCATCTGGCCATCTCATTTAGCAGCCAGAAGCAGCTCCCACAGAGAGGCTTGAGTTTCTTCTCTACCTGGGCTTTCTGACACAGAACACTCAAGAAGCAAAGTGAAGCCATTTAGAAACCTTTTAAACAAAGAGAAAAGGTCATACATGTTTAGTCTTGAGCTAAACATAACGCAGAAAAATAGATCTGCTGTTTAAATTCCAATTATCCCAGATAGCAACAGAGTGTGGGCCAAGTCTGGCTTACTTTAGTCCCCTCAAAAGAACTAAAAGCAAACTGTGTCAATTTGGCTAAGCAGTGGCTGGATGTAGGTCCGCCAGAAAAATAAATATTCGGCTGAGATCTGGGTGAGTTTTGGTTAGCTGAAAAGTAAATAAAAGATATATAATATATAAATTGTATATAGGGTAATTTCTGGTTTAGTTTTGGCATAATATTGGCAGTTATGGCTGTCTTCCCAAGCTTCTGGATAAGTTGTGGCTGAATTCTGGGGTAAAGCTGGTGGCTTTGGCTTTTGCTCGGCTGATATCTGGGGCTTCTGGCACTGTTGTCGACCAATTATGGCTGCTTTCCGGGAACACTGTGGAGTTGTGGGTGAGTTTTGGTCCACTTTAGGCATGGTTCTGGTATTCTTTAGGCAAGCAGCATAAGGGGCCATTTGAGGCCCTGGAGCTGTGGCAATATGTGGGCCACAGCAACAGCCTGAATTCAGCCAGTTACGGCCCACAACCAATTTGCTATCTGGGATGGCAGTAAATGGAGACTAGTAAAAACTACTTCAACTTTTACAAATGCTAGAAAATGACAAACTATATTATACACAGCAACTGAAGTCAATGTAGAATTCTATTGATTTGTAGAAAATCATTATTTCAAATAAATAAATAATGTTCACATTTTTCTAAAACGATTCAAATACTATTTTAGGTAATGTTATGTAATATTAATGCATGTTATTTACGTGTTTTGGGTTTTTTTTGTATACAAAATTTACCACAAAGTGGACTCAGACTTTTAGACTCTATCATATGAAAACACGGCTACAACGAAATAAGATACGGAGCTAATCAAAGAGTTTACAGGTCGGAGATGATCTAATTTTCACACTGAGCAATAAGAATGGGACACGGGCAGAAGCCATCTGCTCCTTCCGTTGCTTAACCTGTCACTGAACACAACAACAACAAAAACAACAGTTCTACAATCTGTAGATCACTGTCTCAATCAGCAAATCAGTCGTGTCTGTGCAGAGAAAGCTGAAACCTATGATTCAATCAGTGCAGAGGAGGCTCCTGCTGTTATGAGTACACCTGCAAAGACTCAAAACCACTCTTGATTTAGTTCAAAAACAAAGACTGAAAAGTCTTAGGAATTATGCTTTTCGACATTAGCATTCAAAATCTGGGAGCCGGTAAGATATTTTTTAAGAACAAAGTCTCTTATACTCAATAAAGTAAAAAAAAAAACACATTGAAGCAATATAGACATTACTAGTAATATAACGTTATCTACTCTTATTTATTAAACTGTTGTCCAAAAGTAACAAGTGACATTGCTTAAATAATCCTAGTTGACACTAGTTAAACATTAACTGATAAATAATATTGCTAACACTTAATTAAAGCCTTTATTTTCTGTATAATGTACTGTATAACTGTATACGGTAAAATGCATTATAATTATACATAATGTGCATAGTAATACATTAAATAATTAAATGCATAGTGTAACAATGAATTGATTATAATTGTTATAATATATGAGGGTTACAATTATTCATGAGATTGTACAATGCATAATAATGTGCATTACAAGCCATAATTAATGCATTAAAGCTACTTTTTTATACAGGGGTGCACATACAGTCTGGTTTTCATAAGAGCACCTGGAGATTTGGTTTGGTCTTCACACAAAGCATGACTCATTAAAAATCTATTAATTGAAGTAATAATATTTTTATTGCATTTTAGTTCTTTATTTTTTTAAATAAAATATTGATAAATTAATAAAGTGCAAATATATTATTATATTTTAAAATAAGATATAATGAGGCGGATTCCTGGTGCTGCTGATTAAAGAGATTAAAGAGAAGGAAATGTTTTGTCTTGTACTCTTATAGTGTCAGCGGATAGCCTAGATTTATGCTTTCAGTTTGAATAGAAATCATATACAGTATTACAGTTTGTCAATCTAAAACGGTAATTGTGCATTAACAGCTGACAAACACATCATTTCTCAAATGAGCATCTGAATTCTAAAAACATGAATTTTGAGAAACCCATAGCCTATGTGAAGATGGATCACATGGAAGTCCTTATTTAAAACTTATTTAAAAACTATTGAGAAAATCGCCTTTAAAATGGGCCTTTGCGATTAAGTTATTAGCAGCGCAAATTATTAATCAAAATTAAGTTTTGATATATTTACAGTAAAACATTTACAAAATATCTTCATGGAACATGATCTTTAATTAATATCCTAATGATTTTTAGCATACAAGAAAAAATAAGAATTTTTACCAATACTGCATGTATTCTTGACTATTGTTAGAAATACACTCTTGCGACTTGTGACTGGTTTTGTGGTCCAGAGTCACATATGATGATGGAGAACCATGAACCGCAATGCTTCTATAAGATGCCTGAAGGCCTAAAATACTGTTAATTTAAATTTTTTACATTCAAATATTAAAAATATGGCTTACTTCTTAAATGACTTGACCTCACAGAAATTAAAGCAGATATATGAGGCAAGCAAATGACCTAAACCTTATTAACATACTGAATGTCTGACTTGCCTGATCCCTCTATTCTCTCCTCTCTCTCCCTCTCACGCATGCATATTGATGATGAATATTTTGGGGGAATCCTCAGGCTGAGGGATTAACTTTCGCAATGTTAAAATCCGAGTGTTTCCACAGACCCTCTGATGCTTTTTTTCTCTTCCTTCCTTTAAAGGAAGCTCAGAAGAGCCTAGAGACAGTGACTAGTGGGGCACAAGGCTGATAGCAGGCTTCTTAACTCCACACACAGACGAAAATACACTGCCACTGAGCTTCTTTGACTTTTATCACAGTGAATCTGGCACAAACTGGTACTTTTTGTTTCGATGCACTGTTCTCAGCATATCCAGCTCCATCAGAACTGGTCTAAATTATGCTGTACAACAAAAACAGACAGACCATCTTTACACCTGGTATAAAAGGAATAGCTCACCCAAAAATGACATTCATTTCATTAAAGGAATTAGTTCACCCAAAACTGAAAAGTACACCATAAAGTACTAGGTGTAGTAGTTTTTAAGCCATCCTAGGCGTCTATGACTTTCGTCTTTCAGATGAACATGGTTCTTGGCTGACCTGTGACTTGACGTACAACTTATGACGCAAGTTGTTATTTTTGTTACAAAAACCTACTAATCTGCTTTAGAGGACATGCTGTGAAATCGTAGCCCCCTGAAATCGTATAGGTTAGTTTTACGGATTTACGGAGCTTCAAAATCATGGCCACCAACCACCAAGCTTGGAAAAGCCAAGATACATTTTTTTTTAAACTCTGACTGTGTTTGCCTGAATGAAGAAAGTAATATACACCATCATTATTTTTATTTGTGGAAAACAAAATTTTCTGTATATTCTGTGGGTGTATATTCATTTTATTGAAAGTCACATGTAGTGATAATGAATATTAGTATACTTATTTAGAATTTCACTGCTGATATATTTTCTGTAAGTTAAGAAGATGGCACACACCCACTTGACCAATATGAACCTATCATTTAATTTACTTAGTAAATGTGAGTTGCCATGCACAACACATTTTACTTAAAGGGATAGTTCACCCAAAATAAAAAAATCAGTCATTATTTATTTATGCTGGTGGTGTTCTAATTGGCCCTCATCGGGTTAGACACTATATAGAATTTAACATAGATGCAAACAACGTTGTGAAGTGATGAATCTTTCTTAATAAGTCCTGTAACATGCATTAAGAAACTATATTTATAGGAATTCATTTCATTAAAATGAATCCCACTATGTGATTTACTAACATTTGCGCTCGTTAGATTACTGTTATTTGTGCCATTATTTAACACCCCAAAAGGCATGTCTTAAACTCCAGAAGAACACATGATCAGAATCTGAACACAAACTGAAACTCTTATAAGGTAACTCTTACAATTTGCGCTGTGCTTTGATAGATTGCTATGGTCATTACGGAAATGAGATGTTGCGCCTGTGTCCTTTCATTTGCACACTATCGCTGAATCAGTCACACAAATAACCAGACCCAGTTTCAGAATTGCGCTCATTTAGTAAATCAGGTCCATAAATATTTAGTGTTTTTATGAGAGTGCTTCAAAACTTTCTCTCTTTTCTTCACACTAGCCGTCCACAAGAATTCAAACAATATTATATTAATATTATGTAACACGTAATATTATGAATTCACGCTCTGCAGTAACATATAACAAATTCTAAAACGCATCCACTTTACTTGCAATACTGCAAACGTTTGTGTTTTTTTAATTCACAGAAGAGATCACGGTGTGATGTATCAGTTTTCGATTGGTCACATGACTTCATGTGATATTAAATTACAGTCAGAGTTCATCAACTGCAACTTCAGAATGCAGCAAGACTAATTTGAGCGTGCTTTTCTGGGCTCCCACTTTCACATGCATGCACGGAAGTCAAATAGTTGAATGTAACTATCCCTTTACTGTTTTTTCAAACTGACAAAAAGCCTTTTGAATCATCCCCAATGCTTTTAGAATTTGGTAAATGATGGAACATTTTGTTAACGCAGCCTGTGATGATGCATTAACGTTTTCCACAGGTAAGTGGAGATAAATACAATCCAGCAAAAGAACATCCAGATATTATCCGGATATGGAATGCATGTTAATGCCAGGTGTAAAGGGGCCATAGAGAGGAGACAGACAATGTGATTGTGCCCTTTGACACACAGAGGGAATTATTTATGGGAACAGAGCGTCTCAGAGCAGAGGATGGCAATAAGCAAGAGCACCCGGTGGGGGACAGGAACACAAACTATATCTGTGGCCTTTTCAAGGGCCTGAGATACAATCTCGCCGTTGACTGACAAGCACCGGGTTATACCGTAGAAGCTCTGGCTCTGCGGTGCAGGTACAATTACGGACTGATTTCACAAGACCGCTTGGGGACGTGTACATATCCTGTTAGCTTTGCATTACAAAATCAAGATAAAAACATAACTTGGAACAGGTGAGAAAACAATTTTAAGATAAGCAGCAGAGTTTAGCATATCCTTTAAACTTTCCAAGGAATGGGTGGACAAGCCTTTCACGAAAGCTAAATACAGGAAAGTCATGGCCAATTAGACACCGCAGTCAATGACACCTAGATGACTGGATTTTTCTCATGTGTATACTGGGGGGGGGGGGAACACACTCAAGCATCACTGAAACAAATACACTGGAAGCTGCGTCAACAACCCTCGGTTTTCCTGGAATCCCTTATTCCACAGAGGAGCCAGGGGAAGAACCGCTCCGTTATGACAGCATAAACAACACAAGGCTGTTTTACGATATGAAAAATAGCTTTTAGTCTGTGTTGTTTTCTGTAGAAGTTTCACTAAACAATATTTATAGCTCCCTTGCCATCCAATATCTGTAATACGCTTTGTTACTTTTAACGAAGTCTCAGGTTTCAAATTTTGAAAGCTTTATAAAAACCCTAAACAGCTTGTTTATGATGTTTTATGTAACTTTACAATTACCTCAGGAAAGTCAATGTTAAAGTTAACTAGCAAAAACATCAGTCTAGAGAGAAGCATTCTGCTAAATGTGCTATATTACACATTTGTTATGTTTTTACTGAAACTTTTGGTGAATATTTATATTTTTACTTCATGTCTTTATTGAAGCTCTGTCATGAAAACTATTTTTATTACAGTCACCATTTAAATAGAGTAGAAACACAGTTCTGTTATCAAAAAGTAAGCAACTAACATGTTTGTGCAACACAGTTTTTATTTGAGTGTTATATATATATATATATATAAAATGGTTTCACATTTAGACCAAGTGTATCCTAAAATTTTTGCTTCAGTTTTGGCCAACAATTTGAATTTTGATGCATCACTAAGGTTGGCAAAAATCTATTTTCTACATATAAACTATATATGCATGTATGCTACCAGATGTATTTATGTATCACAATTACAGGTACCAGGCACTAGAGAACCATATTAGAATGCAATAGGATGTCACAAAGCAACGAAAATAATGGTTTATTATGGGTGCCACGCAGAGAACGTGTTTTTTTTCTTCAATAAATTATATTTAACACCACAAGAACAAAGCAATTAGACACCAGAAAAAAAAACATTTTATATAATATGCATTTTTTTCAAATACGGCATTCCATTATGTAATTTTTCTTAAGACATTTAGCTGTATAAAATATATTGCGCATTTTTTAAATGGAATGACAAAGACAGAAACGAAACCCACGCATAAATCCTGGTCGATGTTCAAGACTTACTGCACACTCTTAGTGGAATTACTGGGGATGAGAGGGACGTGTATGACTGCAGCATGTCATGGGCAATAGGCTGCATCACTGGAGCTCTGATGCAGTGATGACAAACGGCCCCTGTCTTTATCTCAGTACACAGAAAGATCACAAAGCCTGAGCTATAGAATCAAGACGAGGATTACAATGGATGCGTGATGTGGAGTATGTAAGCAGACTAATTCACCTCACAAATGCACAGTAATCTCAGCTTTCATCGAAAGACGTACGCTTCAGTACGTGCACACGCTCACACACCTCCTGTTTATACAAAATACCACGGTGCTGATTGCAAGCTTTGTTCTAGTTCACTACTGTTCAGAATAAAATCTCGCTAGAAATTAATGTGCAGTGCTCAAATCTAAACAGCAAAACAAAAAAAGGCCTATCAAGGGCATCCTGAACATTAAAATTTGATTAAGCCAAACAGGCGTCCTGCTGCATTATGCAGGGTCTGTATTAATTTTCTCATAGCTCTACATAAAGAACATTGAGACCAACTAATGAAATTAATAAGATAATTATAACACCAAGTACTTCACAAATAACTAGTAATTGGTAAATTTAACATTAACTAAGATTAGAAAATGTAGCTATAAGGTTAATAAATTGTCCTTCATTAAAGTATTACAGCATTTATTAATTTAGGTCAATTTAGAACTATATTAATTACTAATGTAATTCATTTCTTTCAATATGTATTTTAAAATGTTCATTTATACAAATTGAAACATTAAAATTAGTGCTGTCAAATAATTAATTGTGATTAATTGCATCTAAAATAAAGTTTTTGTTTACATAATATATGTGTGTACGGTGTATATTTATTATCTATATAAAAACACAATCAAATGCACGTACATATAAGAAAAATATGGAACATTTAAATATGGTATAAACTTTATAAATGTAAATATATTCCAACTATATACTGTAGGTGTGTGTATGCATTTATATTTACATAAAAAAGAAAAACTTTCATTTTGGGATGTGATTAATCGTGATTAATTTAAATGTATTAGTATCAAAATAACATGCTGAATGCTATCAAGTTTTATGACGAGGAACATTTCTAAGTTTATCTACAGTAGGTTTGTGATAATATCTCAAAACGTCCTAACTACACTTACTTTCAAGGATTCTCGGTCTCTTTCCGCCTGCGATTGATGTGAGATGTCGCTACACTCCAGTTCTCTGTGCTCCTCTCCCGCTCTCAGAAATATGTGACAGGAGCACAACAGAGGTCTTCATCAACTCTCTTTTGTGCCCCCGCCCCAGCCTCTCTCTCATTCTCTTTCTCCCGTCTCTCTGATTGTCTCTCAAGTCTCCGACAGTAGTAAACACCGCGGCTTCCCTCGCTCACACTACACAAGCAGAGCAGAGGAACTAGAGGTGAGAAGTGTGCGTGTATGTGTTTGTGTATGCACAGAGGAGGAGGAGCGCTACACCACAGCACGGTATTCTCCAGTGCCTTTTATTGCTGAATCAGAGTTAACCCAAAGCCGAGGTGACATCAGTGCAATTTCCCCCTTGGCAATGAGACAAGTCTGCACACAACAAAGAGGAAGAAACCCCGCTGTAAATAAGGTTTAAATGTTGTGTTCCTCTAAATGAGAGCAGAAATGGACATTCTTTGCATGATTACCAATAACAGTTCACGTTTTGAAGTCGTGATGTAGCAGAAGTAGCAACAGAGTCATGATGATTATTGATAACGGAAAAATGTATGACAGGGACATGGTTCAACAATCCACTTAATGTTGATTGGAAGGAGGGAGTCAAAATTAAACAAGCAGCTGGGTTTAAGCAGACTGAATAAATGGAGAGTTCTGGAACAGTAAGATCATTTTGATAAATAAAGTTAGTTTAAATAAATTAAAACGTATAAATGAATGCATGTCTGGATAAAGCACTCAGAGTAAGATCAGTACCATTCATTTATAACAGTTTCCATTTGATGCTGACTTGAAAGATTAATCATCAATTATTATCAAAGTCTTAAAATTATTTTACATTGACATAACTCAAGATAATGTTAATCAATAACAGTGTTTCAGGCATTGTTTTAAAAAAACGTAATGCTTACTTTCTGCTCAACCCAATTCTTACGGAATAATGGATAAAATCAAGTCACGCCCTACTTTTTTTTTTCTTGTCACACATCCTGTTTCATGTGTAAATGTGTTGTCATGTAAGATTTATCCCCCATTACAGTGAACATACATTCAGTGATGAAAGCATATTGATTGATTATATCGTATAATACAAGAGAATCTTAATATTATCTAATCAAAAGTTAACTGGTTAAGAAAAGCTCTTATTTTGGACAAGATATCACAATAATCGGACGATGTCACATTATGGAAGTAAAATGATTTGCAAATGCAGTTTTACGTCTTTATGATAATGTAACAGTGATGGGAATTAAATTAACTTAAATCAAATTAAAACCCTTTAATGTTTTTCCTATCTGAAAAGCTTATAATCAGAACTGTCAGACTTGTAATAACACGTGTTGTTCACAAAATAAAGTACAAAACTCCCATTTTTGATCTCACTTTTAATAAGAGACGGCGTCAGATTAGTATTTTATAGTCATCTATCTGCAAGTCACTGTTCTGAAAGACTCCTCTCTAGTAAAATATTGATAAAAGACAAGCTCAGCCCCTCTGTCTGTGGTCAGCATATATTCAGCAACATAATGACTGACAGAGCAGTCTGATTCTCGCATTTTAATAACGGCTGCTTGCACGTTATCAGTTTAACACACTCACACAGAGACACAGGAAGCTCGCTGCATCTTCTCTCACCCTCACCAGGAGCGACTGAGCACTGCTGAAGTGCCGCCAATAGATGTATAACCTCTGAATTATTCTCTCACATCCAGCTCTCAGTGACTGTGCTGCTACGGTGCACTAAAAATGATAAATACTGCGTCTAGTAGCTAACATTTGGAGAACAGCCATCTAATTGGCAATTAAAGCAGATAAAAAATGCTTGTTGTAGTCCATGCTCGGTATAGGCACAGAGACAGACCTGTTCAGCAAGAGCAGGAAAATACAGTTGTATTTAACCACGTTGTTCTATCCCTCCGCATGACTGTTTCATGGCATTCCCGTCTAGCTGCTGATACGGAGAAATCCTTCAAGCACAGTAGAATCAATACAGTCAATGAGGATTAGATTTACAGAGGCAGAAGGGATAGCAATCTGGTGTGTGTTACAGAACCAATCCAACAGGTCAATATTGTATTCCATTCTATTTTATTTTATTTACAACCCCAAATAAGATGCTGCTGAGGGATTCGGACAAAACTCTATTATCTTCCATTCCTAAAGTCTGTATTGAAATCAGTAACATTTTAAATCCATTATATACCAGTGACACAAAAATACATAAACTTGTGGTTTTTACATTACATATGATAACATAAGACGTTTCTGTTTTTTTTTAATCAGACAAATTATGAATTAGGCCTATAAATGGTGGTAATTGCCAAAAATGTGCAAAATAATACCAGAAAATACCAGTCTGGAGAAACAGCTAAAACCAGCTGGTCTTATCTTGTCTTCAGGCCTGGTCAGACCTGGTTTAGCAGGCTGGGTTTAAATGGGTTTTGAACACTTCTTTAGCTGGTCAGGCTAGGAGATCAGGTGAACACCAGCCCAGCCAGAAAGACCAGCTTGACCAGCGTAAGCCAGATAAGACCATGACAGGCTGGTTCTGGCTTTTTTCGCAGCAGGGATGTGCAAGATATTAAATATAAAAAATAGATAAGTATGGTCTACTAGTTAACTTAATAATCAGCTAAAACCCATCTTAGACTAGCTATTAAGCTCAAAAAAAAAACAAAAAAAAACATATCTACCAGTTTAAGTTGGATTTCCCAGCAAGGGTGGGCAGCAGTTTAGTGTGACAGAGAACATTCAGACTGCATTTATTGTAATAAAAACCAGCAAAACTGCTTCCTGTTTATTCATCCGGCTGGAGTTTAAATAAGGTCATCTAAAGTGCAAAAACTTTTTCTCAGGGTATCCAAATCTATCAAAAAAACTCCTCTTCATCTTCCCCATGGAAATCAATGAGTTTTTCCCCAACCTGCATGATGCCAGGTGTATAACTTTCCTCTTTTTTCGATTTCCTGGTAAATTTCGTCATTACAGGCTAATTTAGGCAAAACAACCAACAACCCAGCTGACTTGTCGTCGCAAAAAAAACATGTATTTAAATGATATTACAGTTAAATGCAAATCGCAGTTTGTTTATTGACGTCACCGTAGCGTCCAGTAACGCAGTGTTCAAATAAATGACAGCATAACTGTAACGTTATAATGTGCTGTGCTTGGGTTCAGTTCAGCAAACACGAATCTTTGTTTCTCCTGTAATAATAGCACAGTCGGTGTCAGGGTTACAGAAGGGGGCTCTCAGAGTGAGAAACCGCCCCTTCTGCTCTCCTCACTAAAGTAACCAGCTGCATTGTTCGTACTGCAACAGCTTCACCTCTGTCTCATTAAAGGGACTCGCTGTAAATGACACACCTTCGCTATCAACGCGCTGATATGATAAGTCTACTCACGTATCAACTTGGTCGCGTGTCTTTTGTTCAACAATCTCCAGATCACGGCTCTCCGCGATTTGAAGTTGCTTTCGCTTTAGCTCGAGCCGATGGCAGGCGAATCCGTCCGAGTCCCGATGTTCTAGAAAAGTTTCACTTCCAGAATCGAGCTGTCAAATATGATCGCGCGCGGCGAGCGACAGCTGGCTTCATCAATGTCGCTGCTGCGCGTGGCTCACGGGGCTCTCCGAGCAAGCATGCTTCTGCCTCTTATTAGGTTGAATGGTACTCGGGCTGTACTCGGCGACGGAATCTCCGCATCATTTCAGTCTCTTGTGATTCAGTTTGGTGGAATATATCTGCCCCATCCCTCTCTCCCTCTCTCTCTCTCTCTCTCTCTCTCTCTTCCGCACTGCTGCCAGATCCCCGAGCGAGTCCGTCACATGCTTACTGTCATCATCTTTCGTTCGTTAGCAGCGCTACAGATCCGTCTTGTGAATTGCACGGAGTTAAATTGCGTCTCTTTTCATGTGTAACATGACCACGCCGACAGAAAGCTTGGATGAACTTCACGATCCATCAAACATTTCCCTTTCTTTTACTGTTGTGGGGTCCTAAAGGCCGTCTGCTTCATGGCACAGTAGTGTCGGCTTCAGACGCCACGCCCACAGACCGCCTCCTGCCTGTTCTCTAATGTCTTATTCATACTGCACACGCAACTGAAACACTTTCTGATCACATCTGAGTGAGTAGCTTTACACAATGTGTGTTGTGTTTTTATCAGCCTGGAAACTTGGCTGATGCGCTAAACACTTTTAAAGGAATTCAGAGAGGCTAGTACTAGCAAGATCCTGCCAATCACTCTCTAAAGCCAAAACACATGAAGGAGCACAGACAGACCAGAGGCTAACATGGTGAGGGGTGGCGTTGATGGAGGGCTGAATGCAGCGCTGTCACCATGTTCATGCAATCACTTTGCACGGACATGGTGCATATGGATAAATAAATGCATTTAAATCACTTAAACTTAGTGATTGTTATTGGTATGTGAAGAGACTCTCAACCAGCATAAAAAAACAAAAACAAATCACCTGCCTTTAAGGACTTATTTTAGTTCTGTCTTTATTTCATCAGTTTTACTTGCAGTATTTATTACATATGGGCAATAATTTGCCCAGTTTTGTCAAGTTATATGTAAACGATATAAAAATACATACACTCTGTAATATATTTTATTACCCATTTAATCCAATTTTCCTTCACAGGCTATTTTGAATGTACACAAAATAATAGTTTCTAGTATATTTCTAGTTATTTTAGTTTATCAAATTATTTTATTTATTTTTATTTTCATTTTGAAGCTGCAGTCTCTAACTTTTTTTGGTTAAAAATAATCCAAAATCAATATTTGAGAAAGTATATAACCAGCCAGTGTTCAAAACTATCACCTTACTTTACCCTGTAATGCAGAAAGGATTATATATAACTAGATAATAAAGTTTGGAGGCAAGCTTTAAGCTTTTTAAGTTAACTAGAAAGTTTAAAGTAGTCTGAAAAGATATAGCACACCGAGTCAGACCAGTCACCTCATTCATGGGTCTACGACAAATGGTGCGGGACGGGTTAGGCGCCGAAGGTCTGCCAGAGCGAATAGTAATAGTAATACTAATTGTAAATAGTAAATCTATCTAGTATAGTAATACTAGATAGATTCCTGAAGAAAATGTGAGTGGAGCTTGCCGTGGCAAAACTTGGCGAAATAGCACTCGGCTAATCGCTTTTAGCATGTAGCACTGCTAGCATGACCAACATGTCTGTAGTCCGGTTTGCTAACATAAGTCAGATGTACCAACTCCCATGTCTATACGATGTTCTGAAGCAAAGATTTAGGTCTTAATAATAGGTTGCTAGGGTAGAGTGTTTGGTTACTAGGGAGTGGCTTGGCAGCTGCCAGTGATGATATTATAGAGTCAATATGAGTGACCTAAACCAACCCCCATGTCTCTATGACTTTCAGGCTTAAAGATATGCCTATTTGGGTTTGGGTTGCTAAGGTGCTCTATAATGGTTGCTGGGGCGTGGCTAGGTGGAGGTGAAGTGATTCATGATTGGTTGTTTGTTAGTCCGAGTCAAACGAGCCCACCCCAATGTCTATATAACACTGTGATCCAAAAATATCCATCTGAGCCTTTTATAATGGCAGTCTATGGGATCAATTACTAAGGTGCTGTGCTACAGCGTGTCTATTAATTTGTCATGGTACTATTTATTGGCTGCTTGATAGGCCGAATCAAAAGAGCCCACCCACAAGTCCTTATGACATTCTAAGCCAAAAATATGATCTCACAAAGTTTATGCCAATGTTAAGTATATGGGATATATTTTTTTCGCCCAATGTACGAACATCGTAAACCCCATTGCTTATATAAGTCATAGCACACCTCTCCTCAATGAGCTGAACGATTCGACACCTCATTCATGTGTCTACAACAAACGGTGCAGGACGAGTTATGCACCGAAGTTCTGTCAAAGCGAATAGTAATAGTAATACTAGATAGTACATTTCCTGAAGAAAATGTAAGTGGAGCTTGCTGTGGCAAAACTCGGCCCTCAGTTGCTATGGAGTTGCGAAGTGATTGCTAGTGTGTGACTATGAAGGTCATCCAGGGTGGTTGTTAGGGGCACAACCCCCATATCTCTATGAATTTCAGACTTAAAGATATGTCAGTTTGGGTTTTGGTTGCTAGGGTGCTTGGCAGTGATTGCTAGGGCGTGGCTAGGAAGTGTCTATGGTGATTCATGATTGACTGCTTGCTGCCCTGAATCAAATGAGGCTACCCCCATGTCTCTATGACTTTCAGATTTAAAGATATGCCCTGTGTACGAACATCGTACGCCCGATCGCTTAGAAAAGTCATAGCACACCATTTGACGCCCGTTTCGTGGGTTTAGGACAAACGGTGCGGGACCAGTTACGCGCCGAAAAGCGTATGGAAAAATAATAATAATAATAATAAATAAGTATGTGAGATAGTAATAGTGAAGCCTTGCCTTAGGGCAAGCTTGCCGTAGCAAAACTCGGCCCTCGGTTGCTACAGAGTTACTAGTTTGTGACTATGAAGGTCATCCAGGTTAGTTGCTAGGGTTTTGCTATGTGGTTGCTAGAGTACTCTGGGTGGTTGCTAGGGCGGTTGCTAAGGTACCAGGGTGTTGGCTAGGTTGTTGCTATGCGGTTGCTAAGGTACCCAGAGTGATTGCTGTACGATCATCGTACCCCCGATCACTAATTAAAGTGAGAAAAATGTATTGTCGAATAGGCCGCACGATGTGACGCACGTTTCGTGGGTCTAGGACAAACGGTGCGGGACTAGTTACGCGCCGAAATTACTACGGAAGAAAAATAAGTAAGTATGTGAGATAGTAATAGTGAAGCCGTGCCATAGGGCAAGCTCCACTAATAATAAGTTTAAATAGTATATCAGTATATCACTTTTTCAAGCCAACTTAATAATTTGTGAAATAATATTTTGACTAAAAATGTCTGACACTGCTGGAAGCCTTTTCTTTTTTGCAGTGCACGTTCATACAAATTCAAACACAAAATATACTGCAAAAATAGTGGGAATATGGCATTTTGAGCATAATCATAACCACACTCATAAGATTATACGATTATAAGAGAGAAAACCCGACCTAAAGCCATTATGCTTTTAATATACAGTTAATTATACCTGTTGAAAGGCAAGCTAGCTGAGCAAACAGCCTTATGCCTGAGTGCCTATAAATTTAAAAGGCTACAGCATCATGCCCCATGGGTAATAACGAGTGAGTTCATTTACTCGAAAGGTCAAACCTGTCTGTACCTTTTACTTTTACCTATTACAGACTAATGTGACTCTACAAGACGCTCTGTTGTAAGTAATGGGCGGCGAAGTAAGTTAGCGTGCATGTGCCAGTGGGAATAGAGCTTTTGTCGTATCTAGGTATCCATGATGCTGAGCAAAGCGCTTCAAAGGAAAATTCCTGTCTTGGGGGAGCGTTTGGAGATTGCAGCACTTGTCATGGTGCTCAAGGTGCAAAGAGGACATAGATGTAATCAAATGTGCCACTGCCTAATGATGATTACACGCACATCTAACTCAAAGAAAAACACATTCACTATCACACGCAAGACACATGTAGGCGTACACATACACAAGTGCAATTTTCTCTCTCACCTTTTACCATCAATGAGTGCATCCTTGCGAGTTCCATTCAGTCTTTTCACAATAATACTCAGAATGTCTGCTGTTGAGTTTGCTATGACTCATGCCGATAATTTAAACCAATGCTTTTAATATGCTCACATTGTCGCCAAATCAAGGAGACTGAGAAGAGAAAGGGCTAAGCGAGAGAAAAGCAAGAGATATTGATGAAGAAAAATTTGGGGGAGAGAAGGAAAGAGGGATTGGGCGTCAGAGTGATTTTTCAAGCTGAAGGAGGAAGAAATCAAAAGCCAGTCCCTAAGCCTCGAGCACAACTGCGACAAACAGGCAGTATGTTTGAGCATTGAAAGAGAAGGCAATATGGTGGGATTATTGCATCATTTCTCAAGGCAGTCTCACTAGCATTAACTAAAATATATGGCTACTTCAGTTTGATACAGTACTGCAATCAACAGGTCATATGTTGATTCAGTAAAGTTTTAATGAAATAGTTCACACTGTAGGTTTTCGATTCACTAAAAAGAACATATATGTGTGAATCTGACAGAAAAGGTTACATTGCACGTTTTTAAAACTAAAAAAATAACGGTCACAAGTCATTTGTTTGTGTATGATTTCTTTTGTCCATAGTAAATGTGGATAAACTACTGTATTTGACGTCTAAACTAGTAAAGAGACTCCTAATGGCACTGTTTAGTCAAAGACAAGATGGCACAGATTATATCAATACGCAGCTTAATTATAGGCTCATTATTAACGGAAGATAACAGATTATGACGCTGAAACGCTCACACCTCCACTGAGTGAGCAAGCGAAATGTCAAAATGATTGTTTTGATGGAATTAGTCCAATGTATTATACAGTGGATTCAGATACACAGTATACAGTACATTACATCTCAAGATGAAATAGAGTCAGAGATCAAATATGATTTTGGCAAAACAAAGGAGAAATGATGTGCAGCTATTAATATTGAATAAGGTCTGAAGATAATGATTGCATGCTTATTAAGGGATCAAGGCTAGTGTGGGGGAAAAAAAGAATAAAGCCAGTATGGGAAGAAAAAAACAGGCGTATTATATAATATGGTTCTGACATACTGAGATACAACAAAACAAAAATGAGAAGAGAGATGAATTTGAATACATGCAGAGAGAGAGATAAATTAGGGCTAAACAACAAATGTAAATGTTATCTAATATCAAGCCCTAAATTACCATGTTGCCCATCTATATGCATTCACATTTCAATTTTTTAAGATTAATGCATTTTTAAAAGTACTTCATTTAAAAACTGACGGATGAACTATTCCCTTAACAGCATAATTTGTAAGCCAAACAAAACCATATACAGTATATCTGGATGTGCTTGTTTTGCATAATCTTCAGGTTATATGATTGTAAATAAAAATGTATATGATATGCACTACTGTTCAAAAGTGTGATGTTTTTGTTATGTTGTACTGTATGCTCACAATTGCTACATTTATTTATTCAAAATCACTGTCAATCGTAAAAGTATAAGTATATATATACACACAAACACATTTATTTTTGTTTTGTACAAAATATTTTCAATATAACATAATTTTTAGTAGCCATCACTTGAGTTTATGCTTTAGAAATCATTGTAATATGCTGAATTCTTTAGCGTCACTTTTAATCAATTTTAAAAAGCATTTTTTTAAAAAAGACCTCAAACAATTGAACAGAAGTTTATTTTGTATTTATAGTCTGTTATTTGTTCTGCATGTTTACATGATCTAATAAACTCCAATACGGTCATTTGTAAATCACACTTCATGATTGGGTCTGGTGAAAATAATTAGGCAGGTTTAAAGCCCCTGCGGTCTCAGAGTGTGAAGACTAGCTTGGCTCAGCTAAATTAGTCCAACTATGGTGCCCTTATTGGTCCCAAGCATGAGCGGTCATTTTGTTGTGGTCACCTGCCTCAGCGCTTAACAAACACAAACAGACATATCTAATGTATGATATAATCACCTAAAATGTATTGAAGTTTACACTTCACTTATTAAGCAATAAGACCTCAATTAATTCTATGAATGCAGAGCTAATTGATGTCAGTTTTTCCATTTAAGTCTCATCAACAGCATTTGAAATGTATTCCTTCATCAGGAATAAAGCATGTATTTTACTTGGTGTTAGATGACATACTTCTATTACTCTATATTATTGTGACCTAAAATATAGGAATACATTATTATTTTGTCAACATATGTTGTCCATCAGGTTGATTATAAACTGCACAAACGTTTATTGAATGTCTGTTGCAGTCTGTTTTAATACCGGCTGGGTCTGGTTTCTGCCCTTCTTCAGGTCTCTCTTGTAGGCCTAATACAGATTTAAATCTCAGTGGAAACAAGCTGATTAAATAATGCTTTATTAAACCCACACACCAATTAAAAAAAAGCAGACAGACATCCTGAGTTAAATCCTCATTAAAAAATAAAAAGTACAGGACAGTTGGTGCACGATACCGTACAAAATTCATTCAGCAAGGTCAAATGTCAAACATGACAGTAAAATCACTCTTTTGAACGTCCTATGCATCAAAGAATTCTGAATATGAAGTAACACAATATTCGTCATCACTGAAATACTAATTTAACTCCCTAATTTATGATCCTGTTGAAAGGCTGTTCAAAGGAATAAATGGCTTTGCTGTTATAAGTGGAGACTTTCTCTGGTTAAAGCCGGAGATGAACTTACCCGGTTCTCTCTCCAGTCAAACTTCATTTTTCTGAGGAACTTACAAAGACCGGGAGTTTTCAGTAAAAAAAACTACATAGCACTTAAACATTATCAAATATGAGAATAGAGTGATGGTAATGTATAATGACGAGATTAAACTATTTAACAAATGCAGAGACGGTCTCTATAATCAAAACGACGATATGACTAGAAATTAATTAGGCAAGTAATTACGATTTGCAAATGACACCACTTGACGAGAATCCTTTTAGAAACAACTCGACCACAACTACTGTTTAAACAGTTTTCTAAAATCACTGAGAATCCTACTGCTTTGTCAGGCAGGTACAAATGTAAGGCCTTAAACACACCGCTTATGTTTATATTACAGTGACACCTGGTGGTAACTAGTGTGCATTGCAGTTACAAAACCAAAGTGTTTAGGCAAAAATAAAGCAGCAACAACACCATGGAAATAAATTAGAAGATAAATAATCTTTATTTGACATGTCTTTTTCATATATATAAAATTATGTATCCACAATTAATATTACCAAGGCGTTCTCAGTAGTGGGTGCAAAGCTCCAGCCGGTTTGTGCGCAAGCAGAAAGACGAACTGATCATCTCAGGACCATACCGTGCTCGAGAACGAATGGAGGGAAACGGCACTACAGTCTTTTAATTGCTTTCGTGATTGTCAACCTTTCGAGAGTGTTCCCAGCGAACATTCACGTGCGTTTCACAATGAAAACATTCAGTATTGTTTGATGAAAACGCTGTGTGTGATTTAAGCACCAACAAAAGACGTTCAAGAACTTGAAAACAAATCTCAATTTTGAAAAAATATGGTTTGAAATAGATTTACAAAGAGGACGTCCAACTTTCTGCATAACACACATACGAGTTGCAGTACCCACACCGAGCCCTTCAAGAGAACTTCAGGAGTCAGTACTGACTACTTACTGGACGTCACTCTGTGTAAACCACAAGATCTTCCTTTTCCAGAATCATCAAACAAAGAAAAACTAAAAATCCTCAGACATTCAAAACCCAATTCTATTTGCAAAAATGATCATTAGCACAATTCGTATCTTTATTTGTACAACTCCTATACTACATTTAGAAGACACAGAAACCCTGCAACCTTTAAAAACAAACTGTAACAATGAATAAACAACCTCCACTATTCTACAAAATATCTCCATCTTTAGTTACTTGAACGCAGAAAGAAGAAAAAAAAAAAAAGGTTTTGCACTGTTCTCTTCCGGGTGGTGATGTTTCATTAAAGTCATTATTATAAAAAAAAACAAATTAAATATACTGTATAGGTTATTAATTACAGTAACAAGGTTCCATGCAATTAGGTATTTCTTTTTTTTTTTTCTGTACAGAGTTCAAGAGATCAGTAGTTATTAGCAAGGCTGCACAAAGCCTACACTTTCTATTGGTGCAGATGCTAGTGTGATGAACATGAGCGGCCTTGCTGCCTCGTGTCAGTACGCTGACCCTAAAGTTACATGGTAATACGTTGCCATCGGAATAGCTAAAAGTGTGAGAGCATATGGGACACAGAGCATTTACACCACTCACATTTGTTACTGGCAAAACGGATGATTCTAGGCTGTGACAATGGTGTGTCACAGCTAACAAGCGGACACAGACTCTTCACACTGCGGTTTTACCACGGCAAGCATAATGACACCAGGCACAGGCGTAGCTGGTTTGCCAATTTGTCTGATAACAGCACACCAGCATTTCCCAACAGATCGATAAAGGCATAGGATACCCTTAACAGCAAAACTGACAAACTAAACCACCTGGGTTCTTTCCGTCGAATACATTATTATTACTTTATTTAAAAAAAAAAAAAAAAAAAAAAAAATTGCAGAGTTCATCAAAATTGCAAGAAAAGCACTAGCGGTAGAGAGTCCTCCCTCTGCGGACATGATGTACGGCAAGCCCCACTGCGTTAAGGATGATTGTGTGTTTGTGATGACGATAACGACTTAAATGAATACGAGGAAGAAAAAACAAGAGCAAATGGAAAAAGCCATTTGGCAGCATACGGTATCAAAGGATGAACGAGTGAAAGTACATTCAAGTCAGACCCCTTTACTCCATAATGAGGATGCATGTGTTTGCGTGGAGGAGTGAATCAGAACGTTAAACATCAAAGCTGTCCCAACAAGCAATGCTGCAGATCTGGCCTGGCCTTCACATCGATGAACAAATCCCTTTCTTTCCTCCTCCTTCCCTCTCACACGCCGTAGTTATGAATACTTTTACAGCATGCACATAGTTACTAGTGTTCAACTGGAGTTAACTCTAGAGAATAAAAGAGGTGGCGAAAAGAAGTCGTCTGGGATAGACCAGGTTGTGTTTGCGATCCTGTGTAAATATTTTGGATGGTTTTGGAATCTTTTGTAGGTAAAATATATACCTGGGCCTATTATTTCACATATACTCGAATCTAGAACGGAGCACGTTTTAACATTCTCAGGGTTAAATGGCGCCTATTTTACACTTAACAGTTGAATTTGTTTTTAACTTCAAATGCAATTTAAATATACCTGCTGCCAAGTTTAGTCTTGTGTAAACAGTTATCGAAATGGCTAAGAGAACAAACTCTCGGCGCTGAAGGTGGCCACCTCATTTGTAAAAAGAGGAACAAGAGTTGACCACTTAAGAAACTGGCCATTTTGTCCAAACATTCACACATTAAAAGACGTGCCATCTCTATCCTCTCTTTTTCAATCATGTAAAGTGAAGTATTTTGATTGTGAAGTATTATTATTCATGACCCCACCCCACCCCCTCATGAATTTAACCCGTAATATCCAAATGTTTAATGTCAAACACTCTTCTGCTCCCTCAAGTGCACCGGAAACGGCCCTATTATTTACAGCAAGGATATGAAAGCTAAAAAGCAAGATAAACAAAAACAAATGGTCACACAAGTGCTTGCCATGATTGAGTTAGGCCCATGCACATGCCAACACACACGCCTAATCTCACACAAACACACACACACAGTAACATAAACCACAAGCCCTGCTTGTTTTAGTGGTGGCTGGACATGCAGCAAAGACACGGGAGAAGTGATGACGAGTGTGTGTGTGAGTGTGTGTGTTGATGGGGCGCAGTCTTAAGAGCTTGGAGAAAAAAGGCAGGGGTGGGCGTGTGTGTTCATGTGTGCCTGGAGGAAGTTGTCCTAAAATTTCAGCTGCCGACTCTTCCTGTACCTTTCCTCCTCTTCACCTGCAGATCCGAAAAAGATAGAGAGGGAGAGAGCAGTTATATAGTGCCTCGAGAAAATCAAAAGGTGTTTTTGAATTGGGACAGGCTTTAGTTAAAGAAAATACCTTTTAAAAGATGAGAGGAGAAAGTTAAACTGCCGGAGGATAAAACAGACCAGAAGAAACAAACAGAAAACGTCAATATAAAAGAGACAGAAGCACTGACTGGAATATTCAGAACAGTCACATCAGAGACAGATGACATGTTAGTCACACATAAAGAGGGGAATGTTTTTTCTGTAAGCAGGTTGTACCTTCTAAGTGGTGGCGGGACATGTACTTGAGTGCCTCATCCAGTAGGATGACAGGAATTGAGATCTTGAGCACTACGATCCATTGGGAAAAATGCAGTGGAGTTACCTGGAAGATTAGCTAGGGAACACAAAACGAGAAATTAGAGGTTTGAAAGAGAAAGAGCAATTTATCCCTTGTTCCATATTCTCTGTAAACACTACACATTAAAAAATATTTTTTAATAACAATAACATATAAGCACTGATTCAAAAAAAAAAACAAAAAAAAACAGTAAACTGATGCCCTGTTCTTTTTCTGGTGCACTTCTAGCACCTGTGCTACTTCTCTCAGACAGGATAAATGGATTTGCAATGGTCACCGTATTTTATGAAGAACATTCTTTGGAACTATGAGGATGATGATGATAATAATAGTATTCCAATATTTATTTATTATATAACTATAATCATACTGTACAATAACAAAGTACATACTAACAGTAATAATAATAGATTTAGGTAACACTATATTTTAGGTGTCCTTGTTACACGTTAAATGTACTTTTATAATAATAAAAGTTAATTATCCATAATTAAGTAATCCTAAAAAAAACACTAATTCTAACCATATACACACGTGGACAAAATTGTTGGTACCCTTCAGTCAATGAAAGAAAAACTCACAATGGTAATAATAAAAGTAATAATAAATAATAATTCTATGAAATTTAACCAATTTCTCTCTAGAATCCCTTGATAGTCTTGAGATTTCATTGTACCCTGCACAGATTCAAGACACCCTGTGCCAGATG
>JAUMHI010000040.1:6468340-6505095 GCA_032359435.1 Enteromius unitaeniatus | reverse complement strand
TTAAAGTTATTTCTGTGACCATTGTGAGTTTTTCTTTCATTGACTGAAGGGTACCAACAATTTTGTCCACGTGTGTATTATGTTTATTATTGTGCAGTGCTTACTTGTGTAATTACACTGTAACAAAGTCACCTTAATAAAGTGTAAACTATTTTTATTTAACAGAACAACTGTCCAATCACAGGAAAACCTTAAAGATTTACTTTTGATGACAGTATATTTAGGTAGTTGACAAATAAAAATTGAACTGTGTTCTATGGTGTGACAGAAAAATTTAAAGAACCTTACAAAGATAATATTAGAAAAATCTTCATATTCAAATCTTCGTATCTTCATTCTTACAGTTACAAATAGTAGGAGACATTATTCTGTTACACTATAGGACACACTGATATGTCAACTTCCCATTTATTGACAATATATTTATATTGCATGTTGCATTTTTAAGTACATATTATAAGTTACCCAGTCTCAAAACGACTTAAGAGATACGTTTGTTTGGAGCATTATGTATTTTAAACTGAGATATATAGAGTGTTTTGAGAGCCTGAAACTGCTATTTTTTAACAGCCTTGTGTTTTTGTGTGTTCAGGCAATCCATATATTTTATGAAACAATGATGTCATCCCCCCACATCTTGCAAAGTTTATGTGCATGCTCAAAGTTCTTCTCCTTGGTTAGTGCATTTTTGTAGCAGAATTACAGTGCTGCATCCTGATCTAGTATGCATACTACATTGTTTTTGACAAATGTCTAACGAGGGAAAAAAGAACACATAGGCTTCATGTGGACGAACCCTAAATATAGTAAATGGTTATTGGTTGTGTAAATAAGTAAATGATTTTCATTTTTGAGTGTGAACCATTGAGTGAGTTTTCTGAGCATGTGCAAAATGTCCAAATCAGATAAGTAACAAACAAAAAATAATATAATAATGTACATCAAATGGTAAAACTATCTATACCATAAATTTGTGTGTTTAAGATATTGGCTATAAATTATATATAAGATATTGAAAATAATATCTTAAATACCAGATTGCATTAACAAGCAGCATAAAAGAAAGCTAAAAGAACAGCAAGCCTCACACATTCAAGTTAAAGTTTGTCACACTAGCTCTTACATTACAAATAAGGTGAATAATGGCACAGAAAAGAGAGATGTTCTGCATATATCACTCACCGGGAGAGGCTCCACATACAGGATGAGGAAGTGTAGGGACAAGGAAAGAATTATGGCCCCCAGCAGCCATATATTCACCCAGGGTGGCATTCTCAGCAAAGACTGGTTCTCTGACAGGCTGTAAGAGAAAAAGAATCAAAGGCCTTGGGTCTTAAATAACTTATTCATGCCAGTTGCCAAGTACTCTTTTAAGTTATGCTCACATTAAAAATGTCAAAGAGAAGAATGCAATTAGCAAAAAAAGACATTTAGGACTACGATTCTTTAAGAAAATGAACTCGAGAGCTGTCAGAGTCAGCACAGCTCCACCGAGCTCATAAGACATCTGAAAGGTGTTTTACAGTAACTACTTTGACGTATTGAAAGACCACAGTTGATGAAGTGCTATCACCATGGCAGCAGGTCTTACCTGTTAAGAGCGTTGAACATCTCTATGGTAACAAGCACAGAAAGAGCCATGGTGGTGGGGTAACGTGACTCAAAGACCTCACAGTCAATACCCTGAAACATGGGGTTTTCTTCTGTACACTGCATAAAGTGCCGCTACACACAAGAAAAAGACGGTTTAGAGTCGATGTGGAGCAGTATCAAGAGCATCACCAGCCATCTTAAGGATATTCCAAATGGCCTCATACTTAATAAAACAAAAAAAGCTGTGCTTTAGAGCATCTAATGCATTTGCCATATCAGATGCAGGAGCAGTAAGACAGGACATCATTTGACCCACTGATGGCAGTATTTTGTGACCTTTGATATCAGAAAGAGCAGCTGTGTAGATCATCCTGTGAGATCTGAACTCCCTGACACTGAACAGCTGTGTCTTTATTTAAAAATATTCAGTCTACAGTTTAAACTTGTTATAGCGGCATGAATCCTTAGTGAACTGTTTGGTCCAAAGCAATCACAATCCTCTTGAAGAAAGCAATATCGCCGTGATTTCTTTAACTTTAGAATGCAGCTATAACACTCTATGACTCTCTGCTACTGTAAACTTTGTTAACATTTTGTATTCTTTGTATTGTTAACAAACCCATAATTTCAAACCTGTAAGACCTTCATTCATGTCTGGAACACAAATTAAGATACCTTTAATAAAATCTGAGAGCTTTTATGGCACAGAAAGTAAGTAAGGACATTGCTAAAATGATCCATGTGACATCAGTGGTTCAATCAATCATAATTCTATGAAGCTGCAAGTTTGTTATGTTTGCTGCTCTTTTTTGGCAGCAAACTAAAGCAGAATAGAAGAAATCCTTTAATAAAGTTGTTATTTTTGTTTTCTTTATGCACAAAAACTATTCTCATAGCTTGGACCATTCTCCTATCATTGAAACAATGAAGTCACATGGACTGTTTTAAATAATGATGTGCTCACTATCTTTCTGGGTCTTGAATGTGGTAGTTGCATTGTTATCTATGAAGGGTCAGAAAGATTTCATCACAAATATCTTAATTTGTGTTCCAAAGACGAACAAAAGTCTTATAATACTCATTTATGGGTGAACTAAACCTTTAAATGCTGTTCTTTTGAACTTTCTATTTAATAAATAATCCTGAAAAATTAAGCACCGCAAATAATTGCAATATTGATAATAAGAATAGCTGCGTACTGACTCCAAGCCTTTCATATCCTGGTAATTTTCCTGCCATTGTGTAATTAATAGTGCTGTCAAATGATTAATTGCGTCCAAAATACAAGTTTTTGTTTACATAATATATGTATGTGTATTGTATATCTTTATTATGTATATATAAAAGCACACACATACAGCATATATTCACATATATTAATCATTTAATTTATATTATATATAAAAATATATTTAAAATACACATTGCATATTTTTCTTAAATTTATACATGCTAGTGTTTGTATTTATAGATACATTATAGATATACATGGTAAACACACATGTGGGAACATAAAATTATTTTGAAAGCAATTAATTGTCTGACAGCACTAGTTCTTAATAAATAAATAGTAAATAGGTAACACTTGTTGACTATTAACTATGACTTTTCCCTCAGTAAATTCTTAATTAATAGTTAGTAAGGTAGTTGTTAAATTTAAGTATTGGGTAGGATGAGGGATTTAGAATAAGGCATTAATATGCCTGGCATATAATTTCACAGAAATACATTAACTCAAGAAAAAATGTACTTCACAAGAGAAATGATCTTTTTCATTTAATAAATCACTGTTGACTCACCAGCTGATAAAAAGACACCTGTGGCCCTTCCTCATCAAACAGATACCACCAGGTGGCAGCGCTGACAGTGCCTAAACCCACGTATCCTAAAAGAACAAGAGTACAGTGACTCCAGTGTGATCTGATGCTTCATAGTGATGACTGAGTTTTCAGTGAAGAGCACTTAGTTTCTCTGGAATAACCAATATATTGGACTTACCTCCAATGGCTAGGTATCTGAAGAAGAGCCAGCCAGAGATTAGAGGCTCCTTAGGGTTTCTTGGGGGCTTGTCCATGATGTCCAGGTCAGGGGGGTTGAAGCCTAGGGCAGTGGCTGGCAGACCATCCGTAACCAGGTTCACCCACAACAACTGGACGGGAATCAAAGCCTCGGGCAGGCCTAGGATGGCTGTCAGGAAAATACTGAGATGGAGGAAAATAAGGAACCCATGTGAGTGCAAATGTGGATAGGAAACTGAGGCACTACACCAATCGGACGCTCACTCACCACACCACCTCTCCCACGTTGGAGGAGATGAGGTAACGGATAAACTGCTTCATGTTGTTGTAGATGGCTCGTCCCTCTTCCACCGCGGCCACAATGGTGGAAAAGTTATCATCTGAGAGCACCATCTCGGAGGCTGACTTGGCTACAGCTGTGCCTGAACCCATAGCGATGCCAATTTCAGCCTTTTTTAGTGCAGGGGCATCATTAACGCCATCTCCAGTCTGAAAGGGATGTGGGAAGAAATAGATCGAAGGATAAGGGTTAATAGACACTAACAGGCTTTCCACACAGCACTTAACATTTGGCCCTTCTAAGATGCACATCTGAACCACAAATGACTTGCTCAATGAACTAAATTGTGCCATTTTATCAGTCAAGCATTTGCTCTTTACTGAAGAAAAAATAAATAAATAAAGTTCTGCATGTTTGATCATTTTTGTAAAATTCAATGAAATCAATACAAAGTTTTTTTTCCACATTTTAAACAAATCTGCTAACTAAGGATCAAACAGCAGTAGGCAAGTCATTTTAAAATAATTTAAGATATATTTTAAGATATTAATACTTTTTTTCCAGCTTTTTTTCCATACTTTATATATATATATTTCACATTGAGGAGAACTAGGAATCAAACCAAATCAGTATATTCTGAAGACTAGAGCAATTGCTGCTGAAAATGTATCTTTGTTATTACAGGAATAAACTGTATTCTAAAATATATTAAATTAGGAACCTGTTCATTTAAATTGTACAAAACTAAACTCTCATATTAATATTTTTTATACTAGAAAACCTCTGCATTTAACCCATCCAAGTGCACACACACAGCAGTGAGAAGTGAATAAGCACACACACCCGGAACAGTCCCTTGCTCAAGGGTCTCACCTCAGTCGTGGTATTGAAGGTGGAGAGAGTGCTGGTTATTCACTCCCCCCACCCACAATTCCTGCTGGACCTGGGACGCAAACCCATGATCTTTGGTTACAAGTCCAACTCCCTATCTATTAGGTCACGATTCATGTTAATGTGCAAGCTAACAGTTTATTGTAAGACAAATAAAAGATAAAATGTTTGAATTGTCCATTCATTCAAGAAAACAATACTCACATATAACTGAGATATGTTCTATAAAGCATATTTAAGTTATCAACAGTAAACAAAAGGGGTGGAGCTTCTCTAAAGGTAAATTCAAAAGGCCATTCATTTTCAAAAGTGGATTTAAGTAAACATTTAACATATTAAGCGTAATGATCCAAAAGTAAATAATATTTGCTCTTTGGTAAATGCTTATTACAGGCTGGGAATTAAACAGGGGTCAAGTAGAGGATGAGAAAATCTTTGTTTTTATGTTTAAAAAGAAGCGAAGCAGCCTCTGTCATGTACACTAATGTCTGGAAAATACCTCAAGTCCCCAAATGACAAACACATGCATACAACAGAGCTGGAGGCGACAGCGTGTGAACAGGAAAAGCACTGACATGCTCTCATAACTCCAGCCGGGGAAATCAGCATAAAAGACAAGGCTGTCTAACTCGGAGAGAAATAGGTGCTACAGAATATTACATTATTGCTAAGAGACTGAAGACGATAATCAGAGACTTTCATCCTTCATATGATCCTCTCAGCGCTCTGATTGTATAATTGCCACCTTTACTCATATTAACAGCTTAACTGTGACAACTACGATGACATGCTGTATTTAAAGTTATTCATTCTTCGTAATGAAGCATATTTTCTTTTACTCAAACCAAAAGTACAGCAAGTAGATTATACAGCAATATTAATGTTAAATGTAATAGTGGGTGTACTAAGAAAATGTCTGACAGTAAAGGTGAACGTACATTATTAAGGGCCAGATTTAATGATCAAAATAGATTTGAATGATTAAAATTACGTAATGTGTTGCTCCTAATATAGTCCCCAACTAACAACTGCCTTTTAGTATTTTCAAGTGCGATGGTTGTTGGTGTTTATTTCAGACCCTCTTTTGACATTCCAACATTTTTTAGATTTTAACTTTGGTGAAGCCAACCGCTAACCACTACGTATATATCTCACCATCGCTGTGATCTCATCAAAGGACTGCAGATAAGCTACGATCTTTGACTTGTGTGCAGGTTCGACACGGGCAAAGCACCGAGCCCTTTTCACAGCTTCTCGTTGGGCCTCTGGAGTCAGGTCATCGAACTCCCTGCCCGTGTAGGCTCTTCCTTCCACATCTTCATCCTCATTGAAAATGCCAATGCGTCTGCAGATGGCCACAGCGGTGCCCTTGTTGTCCCCAGTGATCATGATGACACGTATACCGGCCTTACTGCACAGCTTTATTGAGCCAATCACCTCCTTTCTGGGCGGATCCAACATCCCCACACAGCCAACGAAGGTGAGACTTGACTAAACAGATAATCATATTATGCATGTTATCCCAGATATATTAATTTACATGTACAGTGGCTTTAGAAAATATTAAAGCTTTAGAAAATCCACATGTAAAAATGTCTGAATTTAACAAAACCAAACCAGAAGATAAAGTGGTACAAACACACCTTACTATTGCTTTTTTCTTAGCATTTTAGTTTTTTGAATTGGCCAAACATTAATTACAAAAAGAAAAGTATGAATCATATATAAATGTCATATCATATATAAAGTTTCTAACTCTCTCACCTCATACTCTGCGAACTTAGCAGAGTTTTCCAGGTCCATTTTGTCTTCAAGAGGGGGAGCGTCTCGTGTGGCCAAAGCCAAGCAGCGCAGTGTGTCCCTGCCTGTCCCCCAGTCTCTAATAGTGCTCATCAGCTCCTCCTTTACCGCCATGGTCAACGGGACACGGTCTTTACCGACACGCACAAACTGACAACGGTCAATCACACCCTCTGGAGCACCCTACATACAAAACAAATGAAAGAAAAGGCAAGGTTGATGCATACAGCAAATGTTTACTGAAGGTACTAACAGATGAAAGATGTTTTCAGATGTGTGTTTAAGTTAAATATACCTTGACAAACATCTTGCTCTGAGAGTTCGAGCCATTGGGAGTGCAGTAGACAGACATGGACTTCCTGTCTCTGGAAAACTCCAGTGTGAATTTTTTCTGCATCAGCTTTCTGATAATCTAAGAGAAAGAGGCAAAAGACAGAGAGAGAAAGAATGTGAGATGTTAGATCGAACAAAGTTGTAACACTGCTGCCATTGTTTGTGAGTGTGTGAGCTAGGAAAGATGTCATTTTCAGCTGTTTTCTAGGGTTGCCTTCAGACAGCACTGTTTGTACTCAGCTATCAAGCCCAGGTGGTTGAAGAGGAGCTTTACATACAAACTCTACAGTGTGCAACTCTGCACCGGTCTTCTCCAAAAATATAAGGTCTCAGTAGCCATTACGACAGATGAACAGAAATGATGAACATTATAAATGTTTTTATTGTAAATTTTTACAAATAAATGAATACATAAACATGACCAACAGCTGTATTCATGTTTCTAGTGTGAATAAATAAATAATGTATTAAAAATAATCACTTACATTTTTCAAAATTAGTATAAAAATACAATCCAGAAATGGAGGACAAAAATTCATTAAGGCGAGGGATTTAATTTGCCACTAGGTGGAAACCACCTCCAGCACATGAGAACAGAGCATTTATGCTGCCCATGCTGTACATGCTGTTTCTGGTTGCTGTCTCTGTTTATGATGTCTCATGACTTTCCTAATATCAGGATTAGTACTAAAGATGTTTACACAAGGCATGCATGTGTGAGAAAATATTAGTCTCTTCTTCCCAAATCCCCTGAGAACAACACAGCGTCATTTCTCAGTAGGGTTCCAATGCTTTCTAAAAAATAGTTACCAACCCCCTTCCTTTTAATCCATCAGTTGTGCCTGAATTCTGTCTGAAAGTCTGCTACCAATGTGTATTGACAGAAGCACAGTACAGTTTCTTTTGGTTTCAAAGGCCAAACATTTTTTGGATCAGAGTGGAAAGTTTAGCTAACCTCTTCATATACTCGTCTGGTTATCTAAATATTATTCTTTGCCTCTGGGAGTCTGTATCACAAAAGTTTCTTTTTTTGGAGAGCAGAAGGATTGTGGGGTCAGTAGAATAAAAGCAGCGGTGCTGGTCATTCACTTTTTCAGAGAAAAATGTTTCCCACGGGGAAAAGGGAGAGATGGAACAGGACTGTTCCCAGTCTCCCTAATGCAGCAGTGTGAGACGTGTGACTGGTTTCTATAAACATCTACAAGTGCGCACAAAGCAATTTTTCTCAGCCTTTCTCTAACTTCTGACTTGGATTACCATGCAATTTAACATGGCTTGCACAAGGTGCATTGCAGTAGGTTTCTTGATGCTGGTGTTTTATCCACACTGTATATATACACACTGTGAAGACACTGTGTCATCTCATTTCTTTTAAATATCCTGTCTAGCACCACTAGCCAAACTTTGGCACCTATTATATTTATTCTGAAGCCTCATCCATCTTTCCCTCCATTTATCAATTTCATCACTTCCCGTTATGTTCTCTTTTATTGCTGTCCGTCTCATGTCCTGGTGCATCTCACAGCTCCCTTCTTACCACGTTGCATGCTGAAGCTCTGTCCACTTTGCTGAGGTCAGAGAGTTTGGTTTTAAAGACGTTCATCTTCTCCACCAGAGTCGTGAGCGCTGTTTCTGTGGCCTCGCCCACTTTCTCGTACACTCCTTTGGCCTGCGGGACAACAGAAGCATAAAAGTGCATAAACATTCAGTGCCCTATAAGCCCAAATAACATGAAGCATACAGCACTTGCATAGTCGTAAAATACAATTACTGTTTTGTTATATAACAAAAATCATTTATTATGTCCTGGGGTTTTAATGTAGCAGTGCTTGGAAGGTGAATTTCTTTAAGAGACTAATTTCTAACCAGTGAAATATTTTAGAAGCATACTGTATATCTGCAATAGAATTTTTTTTTCTATTTTTTACATGTCTTTATTTTCATGACCTTTCCAAACCTAAATCACAGTTTTAAAATCACCTATTTCCTGGTTTTCCATGACCGTGGGAACCCTGTATGTAACAACTATATAAAGACTGCACCTAAAAATCATAAATGGTGGATGAGTGTGCTCTATAAAAAACCCAACCTCACTTTGTTACTTACTGTAACATTTAAACACACGGCTCCTGTGTTAACATCCATAATGGTTTATTAGATCTCTAAAGTTCACAGTTCACTCTAAGGATTCTCTGTGGAAATATTTGCATTGTTCCAGGAAGCAGGATACTATGGTGGTGGAACATGACATTTAATTATGTAGTCATTACTTATCTACACTAATAAGACTTTTACTTGATATGGCAGCATTTAAAGTATTACTATTACTAATATGGCCTCTTTTAACCTCATAAAATTAGATTGGGTGCTTTCAAAAACAAAACACGCTTTAAAACTCTTCAGCTTGTCCAAACTTGTGCTGTCCTTTACCCTACCTGACAACCACGGATAAGCATGATATTATGCAACACGGAAACCTGACACCATGGCAAGAAAGCAAGGTAAATGTGCAAAACAAGGAAATTAAAAAGTTGCTCATCCCTAAAGAACAGAGGGTGCGTGGTTAACGTTTCAGCAATGACAGCAGGACAGGCTCAAAACACTGAATGAGACTCTTTGTTAAAGTAAATGTGGCATCTGAGCATTAGGTGCAGGATGCAGCGCACACACCGCTGACCTCATTATAGTCCAGCGAGGAGTCGTTGCACAAGGAGCAGATAGTAGCCAGTTCCACCAGGCCATCATATTCTCCACACTGCACTGGCTTTTCAGCTCTCAGCCTAAGGGAAAGGGAAGAGATGCAAATACAAACTAAGAATGCAGAATCAGTGTTAGATTATTTGGAAGAGGTAAAAATGAGATGATGAGCTCTGAGTATGTTTGTGTGTTCTTACACTTGTCCCTCCGGAGCATAGGTTGAGCCGGTGATGGTGAACTCATGCAGGGAGCAGCTGGTGTCATCAGCCTTATTAACGACAAACATCTAGGAGAGACAGAAGTGAGATAGGGAGGGAGACAGCATGAGAAACATGCATATTAAATCACACAAACTGAACTTCAGGGTTCCCCTTTTTTTTGGATAATGAATTTCTAATTTTCTCTTCATGATTACTGGATAAAGATGAAGATAAAGAATGCACTCAGAACATTTCACATTGGCCAAATTATCCGACAAGGAAAAAAATCTTATTGTTAAGCCTTGAAACCAAAACTAATTTTGTTCACTAAAGAAGCACAAATTTAATGTTTTATTGATTTCCATAACATCCACAGGCCAAGAAATGGCCATTTTCAAATTCCCTGATTTCCCAAGTTTTCCATGAGGAAATCCTGGCACAAAAAGTTCTAAACGCTCACAGTATTTTAAATTAAAAAGTGGTTATGGTAATTAAAGTTGGAAAAACATAAGGACTCCACAATTGTGCCCAAGAAAACATGCTTTCGAAAAAAATAAGCAAATAAGTCCTCTAAGGCATCTGAAAATAGTTACAAACCCCAATTGCATAAAAAAAAAAGAAAAGAAAAAAAAACACCATCAGACAGTTATGACTCCACCCAATCGGCTCTGGGGTTTCCCTTATCCTCCGTCCAATCAGAGGCACAGCAATGAAGTCATAATGCACTGGCAGTGGGTAGGTTCCTGTGTTTAGTGGCCTGGCATGAGCTCTTGCCTGTCTGAACCAACACACTCACACAACTGCCAACAGACAACACGAACTACAATAAACTACTGCCTCCTACTGAAATGTCTGCTTTCACTGGGCCAAATGAAAACAGATGAGGTGAAAGTGTGACAATCAATTCACCCCTATTTTAGTTTAATTTACTCCAGGTGTTGTATTTTCTTGTGTGCACAACCACATTCTACTACATGACTGAAGCAAATAAAGCCATTCTGAATATTATAATAAACAACACAAAAGTGTCCAAGAGAGTTAGACAACATAAAGAGGTGAAGATGAGTTCAGCCTGACAACATCAGGCAAATCAGCCGAACCCATAATGCAATGCTTTTTCATTGCTATGACATCCGTCATGCTGAAATGAGCCAGCAGGAGATGTAGCAGCTCTGGGTGAGTTTTAGTAGAGAAAAGAGAGATCTTATTTTCATGCTATACCCTTCCTCCAGTATGTGGACGTAGGGGCAGATGAAACAGTTGGATGGTGAAACGGAACTCATAAAATAAAATGAATTCTGATCTTACGAGGTGTTGTAAATGTTGATTATGCAGTAGGTGGACTAGCTGAAATGTGTTTTATCATGATTAAAAGCCACAGCGGTCAAGTTCAGTAGTTGCATGGGTGCTAAAACACATACACACACACACACACAAAAATTCCAGAACTAGTTTCTTATCAGCATCAGCCCTCGGCTCTATAATTAAGCATCTAAACTTAGATATTGCTAAAACAACATTTGTCAAACAGCCATGTATGGTCACTTCCTTAAAGGAGGTCGTCTCAAACATACACAAACACAAAGAGGAAAAACATTCTCTCTTGGCGTGACATCACTCAGAGCAAGAATCAATTAAATGTGTCTGATTAAAGAATTAATGAAGCAGTTAAGCTGTAAAAACTTTCAGAGCTCCACTGTACTCCTGCTTCCTGTTTGAAACGGACGCACATACACAAAACTTAATTGTGGAAAACACAAAGCGGGCGGCAGGCAGCAGCAATCAGAGGGCTGGATCATGCCCCTAAGCCCTTAAAATAAATGGATTATTGAGTTAGCTTGCTCGGCAGGAAAGAACAGTCTCTCAGGCAAAAAATGTGCCTTTATAAAATAATGACCGAATTGTCATAGCAAGTACTGCCACACAGTACCATTTCTCTGCATTTGTGCAAGCACAGAGAGCTTTTTACTTAATAAGGCTAACATTTAAAAAAAAACATTTAATGCATATATTTGAGAACATTACAACATTATTGTTTTATATTATCTGAAGATAGGTTAGCTGATTCTAAACATAAGTTGCAAAAGTGGCAGGTTCTCTTTTCTGAAGAGCAGTATTTGAGGGCATGCTTCTCTAGCCTTTGACCACACAGGAACCTATGCCGCTTGATTTTCACAGTCAAACACCATGCAAGCAGACATTGTCATCGGGGAAAATACGATTTTGGTTTGTTTGTAATGCCATCTTTTGGTTTTTAGTATTTACCTATTTGCATTGTTGAATGCACCAATAACTCTACAGAAATTTAGATGGTCATCATTCAGCAAGTTACACAAACGTGCTCCCAGCTAATTTTATCGTACTTTGATCTATCAAGTGTTGAGCTATTACCATATAGTTTTATCACATATAATGTTTCAATCCACTCTGCAGAAAAGGATTCGTTCCTACAATCAGTTCAGAAAATACGAAAAAGTGTGCAGGTTCTGTGTGACAAGGTGTTTGTCACTAACTAATTAAAATGCACAAGAATATTGTGTGCAAAAGCATTTCTTTATTTCGATAATATACCATACTGTTCATCTCATTTTCCATTTTAATGTGAAGACTAACATTTAAAAGTTATGGGGTCAGTGAGATTTTCTTATATTATGCTCACCATAGCTGCATTTATTTGATCGTGAATACAATAAAAATAGCATAAAATAACAAATATCTAATTTAACATGCATATAAAAAATAGCAATTTAATAATATAAGGAGTAATTTAATTTAATCTCAATTGCAGAAGCCTTTCTAATATACTGCTATAGTTCTTATAAACATTTCTTATTATTATTACCATCAATGTTTTATTACTATTATTATTATAATCATCATCATCAAGTCTTATTAAAGCCATACTGTTGTGTTGCTTAATATTTTGTAAAGAAACAAAAATGCATTTTTTTCTGGATACTTTTCTTTAAAAATAATAATACAAAAAATACTGACCTTTTGAACATTTATATTGTGTACATCAACATTATATTTATCCCTATTTTACAATATTTGAATTCAGGCCCCCAATTCTGTACGAGCAGAAAGTGAGCAGATTCTAATATGACAACAACGATGTACTGAAATGTACCTACAAGCAGCAGTGACGCATCATTAGTATAAAAGAATCCAAAGGAAAACATCATGATAAGGGTTGTTGCTAGCCTGTTTTGTTTGTTTGTAGTCATTTATAAATCAGATCTGCAACAAAAACACCAACAACCATCCCGTAACTTGGCAAGCATGGAATTCTGTTGCTATACGTTGTCATAGCAACAGATACCGAGGAACAGGGTAGCAAGCAGTGATATGCAATGATGAGCCTCTGATAATAATGTGTGTGTGTGCATTTCACAGTAGAGGAAAAGGATTTTAGGCTCCCGCATTTCCTTCTGATTTAGCCGAAGTATCTTTCGCATTAGTGACGGTGACACTTAACTGATGACTGGCCTCAACAAGGCACACAGTTAGTTGATTGGCTTAGGTCATCCTGAACAACACCGCACTGTAGTGACAGCACTAATTCCAAGCCCGGGATAAGCATCTTCTGTCCCTATAATAAGCACTACACTTTTAGTTCTTAACATTACGAGGAACAGGAGGTTTAACAGAATGTTGAATCCATCTGGGACCCATTTCCACGAGCACAATTTTAAAATTCTGTCTCGCATGTGAAATGTCTTTTCTTTAGGGACTTCTTAGGTGATGAATTTCTGCTTCAGGCTTAAGCTGACATTGTTACTTGTTATATTGACATGTAACTCAGCAAATTTCAACTTGGAAGCAAACTTTGTTTTTAGGACTTTTTCTCTTACGGTCTCAGTCTCAAATGCGACAGTGCTATGCATTAAAATGCGTATGAGGTTTTTGTAATGTCTTAAATTTAATATTAAAATAATGGAAAAAGGCATTCAAAACAAGCACTACTCTTTTAAAAATAAAAAGTGACACAAAAGGCTGCGGGTATACCAAAAAGTGTTCAACGTACAGTACATTACAGTGTCTGCATCGGGCTTCCTAAACACGTTTGACTCTGCTCCCTACGGCATTCTTGGATCATGCTGCAGCAGGAGCAGACGCAATGAAGAGCGTGAGAGGAATAGAAATGACAGAGCACAAAAAAATGAGGGAAATGAGAGATGGCAGGCGGGAATCCCTCACTGGGTGAGACGCAGAAGGCCAAGCTATGACAGGAAGAGGATGAGATCAGATACATAGTCTTATTAGCATGCCTATGATAAACATATTTTGCTGTTTATTAGTATGATACAGCACATATACTGCATGAGCATATTCTACTTCACAGCTACTTAATTAATTATTTATATGCAGCAAATTACAAGTTTACTGATGCAAAAGTCATAGCTAATGGTTTGTTAATAGTAGGAATTGGACCTTAAAATTAAGTGTGATCCTGAGTTTTTAATTTACTTATATTAACAGGATAATCAGAAAGTGATTATATAGAAATATCTAGCAATATATTTATAGTTTATTTAACAATAATGTCTGGTTGATTTTAAATTATCATGGCTAATTACAGGTGCTTGACAAATTAAACCATTTATTTATACTAATGCATATGAAATGTTAATGGAAAGCATCTATGCATCTCTCCATCCCTCCATGTACACACACACACACACACACACGTGTATATATATTTGGTCTATACATTGGTTCATATATTGAAAGAACAGCACAGTCTATTACGTAACTAAGCCTGAAAGGAGTTTTTGTTTCCAAGATACAGGTAAACCTTCTTAATTTAGTGTCAATTACAGATTGCTTTAAATAGGATGTATTAGGTTGATACTACGTTTAATCTGTGTCCAGGAAGAGCTGGTAAACTGAACATCATGGTGTTTGACTACAGTGCTCGCCCTTAATGTTTGAGCTCTGATCGTCGCAGGTCTGGGATCAGGGTGGGGAGTGTGTAAATATTTACCACAGCGCAGTGACTCTTTCGGAAAGGTTCCCGGCACTTGCAGGGAATTAAGCAGCTTCTGAACAGAGGGAACACCCTGCTGTTAAACACAGGAGAGACCTCAGGCAGACACACACAGATGGACAGCACACACATGCAGTGAGGCATTGCAACCAGGGATATAACATCTCCACGCTATGGGACTTTGCAAAAAGCACACACAAACATACAGCACAGTTCCTCTGTAAACAGAGAAAACAATGGAGTAGCTCACAATGGAAATGCTAGTGGCTGCTTTATTGGAACATGTGCAGCACCACATAGGAAAACAAAACCAAAAAAAAAATATGATTTGATATGACTTCAATATTGCAATCACGATTTTCCAATTGAATTCATAAAGGTCACAAAACTAGAAGCGGGAGATGCAAGTATGATAAATGAATAAAGACGGAGGGAGAGGTACACATAGTGGAAACTAAAACAAAGAAATCATTCTCCAAACCTTTCCTGCTCTCTACTTTTGAAATAGCATGGGCTTAAATATGTGGCGCAAAAAGCTTTGCATATAAGGCTAAAACTCGGAATATAAATGCTTTGATTGAGAACCATTTCTTGTAATATTGTATACAGATGGGTTTGACAGAAAGCCTGTGGTCTTGACGGATCTGCAGCTGTAGAAGAATATGACATAAAAGATGTTGCAACCATGTTCTGTCGACTTGCCTGTACAAGTTAAGGATTTTCCATTGCGTACAAACATACACCTTGAGTGACTTCCACATGGAGGACTTCAACACCTCCCGACTTTTAGAAAGCAACAACATAAAAGAGACCACAGTACTACATCTTTAAGAGCACCTATGGAAGAATCTACACCCATAACCTCAAAACCCAGAATGGTGCTGACTAATGCTTGTAGAACGTTCAAACTCTCCTTCTCAGTAATAACAAGAACCGCCTCTGGGCTAGAGTGATGGCACTGAAATGATGATACAACACCTTAAAACACAAAAGATCAAGCAATTAAACTACAGTGACGTTCTTGGCCTGTGCTGAGAGTCAGGTTACTCCATGTCACACACACACCTGAATACATCTGAATGCAGGTGGTACAGTCATGCCAAGAAAAACAGGGGTGCTTGAATGTCTATTTAGTGAACATGAAGATATGACAGTGGGAAAAATGAAAGAAACTAATTCTATATTCGACAGGTACACAGTTCAGTGGTAGTTCATAAGGGTGTGATTGGTTAACTGGATCAAGAAGCTTCAAAGTGAAGTGTGTACTTTCCGCATGATTAGTGGCACCAAATACAACTGCACAAATATCTACTGCTTTCACACCAGTTTCCACTCTGCTTGAATGATATTGGTCAAACATGTAGTCCTGCCCCAAACGTACACCACTGGCTAAGACAAACACAGCAACATTGAAACAGCTGCACTGCATCATTATAATAATAATAATACATTCATTTTAGGCGCCTTTCAAGTACTCAAGGTCACTGTACACTTTAGAAAATACACAACAAACAATACAATACAAAACTATTGTCTAAAAAGATGAGTTTTTTGTGAAGATTTGAACAAAGTGAATGATTCAATGTTCCTAATCTCAGGTGGCAAGTCGGGGGGAAGAACGACTGAAAGCTCTGCTCCCTAATGTAGTAAGACGGGCAGAGGGAACAGTCAAGTTAATAGAAGAGGATGATCTAAGAATATGGACAGGGGTAACAACGTGGAGAAGGTCAGACAGGTACGGGGGGGCTAGGTTGTGAATGGCTTTAAAAGTTAACAAGAGGATTTTGAATTAAATACGGAACTTTACTGGAAGCCAATGAAGTTGGTGCAGGATAGGAGTAATGTGGTGAGTAGAAGCAGATCTGGTGATAATACAGGCAGAGTTCTGTACCAATTGAAGTTTATGGAGAGTTTTGTGAGAAAGACAAAAAAGAAGAGAGCTACAGTTATCTAAGCAAAAAGTGACAAGGCTATGAACAAAAATAGCAGCAGAGTGAGGGGTAAGGGAGGGACGGAGGATATACAGTATATTTAGCAAATTAAACTTACACTACTACAGTACTTAAAAGACTTGGTAAAACTTCAGCTATTGTTTAAATCTTTGTTGTTCAACAAAGAATTCTGAGGGGAAAAAACAATCAGCTGTATCCAGTGCTGATAATAAATGTTTCTTGAACAAAAAAATCTGCATATTAGAAAGGATCACGTGATCTGAAAACTGGATTAAGGGATTTTTCAGCTTTACAAAGTTTTAAAAATGTATATTAAACATTATAATTAAAGTTTATATTATTTAATTTTTTTTTTTTATATCTAAACAGAAAACTTAAGTTATTTTAAATATTTTACATTTTACAAAATATTAAAATGGTAGTGATGTCTCTGCACTATTAAATAAACAAGATTACATTTACAATTGCGGTGATTAAAGAATCAGTCTGTATGAATTTGTAATTTGAAGCATGTCTGTAATTATTTTTTTATTTACTGAGACTTTTACAACTGAAAGACACCCCCATTATAATCAATAAAATCTTCTGTGGGGCTTGCACATGACATGCAGTTTAAATACACCTGGAATGCAGAATTTTTCCTATTCAATTTCTGACTTTATGTACTGATGTAAAATAAAACAAAGACGGAGTGAAGCAAAAGTTTGTATAATTTTTTCCCCTCCCTATTATAAAATATATTCATGTAAAATATTCCTCAAATGAGAAAAAAAGAGGGGCTGGATTAACGCCCAACCCTCACAAGATATATATATTATATATATATATGCTGTTGTTTCTACATAAAGATTACAATGTCACCAGTAAAAAAAAAAGAACATAATTATCATGGCATGTCTCTAAAAACTTAAAAAGTGTAGCTGAGTCTCTGAACTGGTTCTGGATTGCTATTTAGCATCCGACCAACTCACTCTCTCTGTCTCTTGTGTTGTGCTTGGTATGTTTCTGTGGTCTTCCATATGCCAGCCAGAAAACACTGCTGCTGTTGCATCACTCAGCTCTGTATGAGAGGCCCTGGCACAGCATCAAAGACCTGCTCTCATGGTAAACACCGCTGTAGTATCAAGCCCTGTGAAACCCACCTGCCAGAAACCACACTAATAGAGTACACATATACAAAGGCCTGGAATCAATAGGACAGAATTCTGAGACGTTGTCTAAAAGGAATTCATATGATGCTCTCTGGCTTTCTTTACCCCCAAAACAGGGGTATTCCTCAGGGGAATCTATCATGAGTTTGAAAATAAAATGCAATTTTTAAGCGACTTCCAATGCCTCACTTCGTGACAGTTTGAAAATGGTTCTGACTTGGGTTATAGTGCATAATAAATCATCTCTTGTGAATGTACAAAAAAAGAGGTTTAAATCTGTGTTGTTTCAGTTCTATATAAAAAGAAAAAAAAGCTAGCAGAGAACCATATGTCAGCAGACGACCGAGAATGAAAAACGAAGCTGTCATCTACCCAGACATGAAATCAAGATCTGCCCGCAGACATCAGTTCTGATGCTGAATGAGACACCAACTCTGCATCTGGCTTGAACAGCCACATCACTCACCCTGCAGACAGACATCTGGTTGGTTGTCAGGGTCCCCGTCTTGTCTGAGCAGATAACGGAGGTGCATCCGAGCGTCTCAACTGAGGGCAGAGAACGGACAATGGCATTTTTCTTGGCCATGCGACGGGTGCCCAATGCCAGGCAGGTGGTGATGACAGCTGGAAGACCCTCCGGGATGGCTGCCACTGCCAAGGCCACGGCTATTTTGAAATAGTAGATGGCCCCTCGGATCCATGAGCCACCGTGGACCGGGTCGGCGAAATGACCAATGTTAATGACCCAGACGGCGATGCAGATGAGGGAGATGACCTTTGAGAGCTGTTGGCCAAACTCATCCAGCTTCTGTTGCAGCGGGGTCTTCTCCTGTTCGGTTGACGCCATCTGGTTGCGGATCTTGCCGATTTCAGTGGAAACACCGGTGGAGATGACGATACCGATAGCCCGACCTGCAGCAATGTTTGTGCCCTTTTGGAAAACATGACAACATGCATATATAAGCACATATACACTTAAATGGAACAAAGCCACCAAAAGACCATTCAAATCTAAATTTACACTTTTGAAGACTTGGAAACAATAACAACAGAAGCATCAGAAGTTCCTCAGTCCCATATAATTTTATAAAACGTAGCTTGGAAAAATCATTGACTTGTGTGGAGTTGGCTATAATGTCATTAGGGATATTTTCCCCTAATAGGAAACTACATCTTTCATTACCACGATGTGTTGGAAAATGCATAAAGCTGGACTATAAAAACATATACAGTTTATTTTAAACGACTAAAGAAGAAAACAGGCAGACTGCAATAACTCTGACCTTATACTATCACTCACTATGCCAATAACGTCACCTGGGGTGTTCCCCATCCCCAGACGATGCTAACGCAACCTAAGTGCAGACAAATGCATGCCTACTTATAGCATCTGAATGACCACAAATGAACGCAGACAGGAAGAGCATGTTTAGACTGAACAGAATACTTAAGTCTTATTATACGCTACAGTATAATGACATTCTGCAAACTAGAGACACAAAGAAAAAAGCAAGAAAAAAAGAAAGAAGGCAAAAAATAATTACGTAATGCATAACAAGAATAAAAATGCTAGGAGGTAGGCAATTCTAATATGCAAATATATATGTACGTGAAACTAAATTCTCTCGTAACAGGAAGTGTAATGCTTACAGAAAACAGCATGTTCTTTTTGTCTTGATTGACAGCTCGTGGATCTGGCACAGGATCAGTGTGTTTGATAACAGACACAGACTCGCCTAAAGAACACATTGGTAGTTTTAAAATCAAGCCATACCGAGAAGTGAGCAGTGAAATGCTAAACTGTTCATCTCAGATGTCCACAGTACCTGTGAGAATGGACTGGTCCACTCTCAGAGTGGTGGATTTGATTGAAGTGATCCTGATATCTGCTGGCACCTTGTCTCCAACTAGAAAACAAAATGGGTTGAGAATTAAAAAACAGGCAAAGACACTCCTAGAATACTGATGCATGTAAGACTAGTCGAAAAAAGGTGTGTAGGACTTGAAATAAGACAGGCCACTGCACAGCCATCATTTAAGGCTGTTTTTGACCTCTTGTTTTCCAGGTAAACACTTAATTACAAGAGATCGAAGCTGAGCTACTAGGACACAAAGCCTGAAGCAAAAAAAAAAGCAACTGAAACAGAAAAAAAAAAGTGCAAGAGAGACACCACCGCAAAGACTAACTGCAGACACACTGGAACACCGCTCGATAGCTAGTTGATGAGAGAACACGGAGCGATCAATATTCGGTTCATGCACTGTGTTTACGAGAGAAAAAAGTTTCTGATACAAAAGATTAGAAAAAAACAAGGTGGGAAAAACCCAGACAGTTAGATGAGACAGAATCGGTCAATTTATGTCATTTTCAACTGGGTTTTGTGAGCTCTTGCAGCCATTAAAGTTTTGAACAGTAGATATTGTGTAGTGGCTTGACTTAAAAAAACCTTAGCTCCTTCCTACCTGAGAAATCAAGACAAAGCTTCATATACACTCATCACACTAGCTGCAGGGATCTGCTTGTGCATTCACAGCTCAAACAAAGGATGATACAGCAAAACACACAGAGCATACTGAAAATGAGGAAAGGGCAAAAATTAGCCCTTTAGGTTCTAAGACAAGAACGCATATTAGTTTTAGGTTTTAGGACACGTTTGATGAAAGTCAACATCCACTTCAGATGTTGACTACATATATATATATATACATATATATTGACTATATATAATCTTGCATTGGGTGTCAGTGAGCTTGTAAATTCTCATCCTCATGTTATATACAGAAGCTTCTGGAACGGGACAAAGAGGCTGCAGGCGCACTTAAAGGACATTCTGCAGCAATTAGAGACCCTTAGTGTTGTAATTATACTCCATTTAAACCCTTAGGCTGAGCTGGAGGTGCCTGGGGGCAGCAAGGCATGCAAGAGAGCAGCTACACTTCCCATTATTCTTTTACACACTGTTAGACAGGTAGTGGATGAGTGGTCCAGACAGTCTAGAAAGAATCATGCTTAAGTAAAACTCTTAAGGTTGAATGTCAGTTTTTTCACAGGACAAAATAAAAAGTTATCGTCTGTCTGTGTTTTTGTTGTTTTTCTGCACAATAAATCATTTGTTAGTCATAGTCACATGATGTTGCATAATATTATCATGTACAGTAAAACACTCTCTCATCCGATCTTTATTTTTCCATTCTTCTTGCTCTAACCCTCAGGACATGATTTCTCAGCCATGCGGTCTCTTTTCCTCCCACGTCGCAGGAATGGCTCACATCTGCCTTGGGGTCTCTGCCGAGGGAGACAACACCCCCATCAGGGACTGCTCTGTGTGGGAGTTGGGATAGAGAGGGCACGGTGGGCAGGAGCCTGTTTACGCTCCCAGAACGACAGACCTTTCTGTTCTCTTTCTTGGATTTTATCGCTCTTTCTCCCCCCTCAGCGATGTCTCCCACCCACTCGATCACACTGCGAATGGGTACTGAACCCATCTAAATGCTAATGCGAACCTCTTTTCGCCATACCAAGCCAGAACAATGCAAAGTGAGCTAAATATACACAGACATTATGACAGTAGATGGCAAGCATCTGATAGCAGGAAACAGGCCTCCATGGACATCGGGCATAAACTTGATTAGAACGGGTGACGCATGCTTACTTGTAAATGTGGAACGGTGTAATAACAGAGGCTGGCGGGTTCAAGATGTTTGCAAACGCTGATCAAAATGATCTCTAACAGCCTGTGGGTATGACTAAAAGATGATGGGACTAAAGTTAATTTATTTTAAAACAACACAGTCGATGCTTCACTGTTACTCATCTTAAAGAGCGTGAAAAAACAACTGAAGTCTTTCCAAATATTCAGGCTTTCTGTAAACCCTTCTGGTTCTTTGGATATTCTAATGGAGAGAGAATGTTATTTTTGAGACTTGAGGGAAAGTTCCACTTCGGACACGGTGATTATTGCAAACATAACGCTAGCCGAACGCTGACACAATGCTGGGCTGACTGGAAATTGAAAAGTGTAAATAATCTATAAATATCTATAGTACTCATGCATGCAAAAAAAAAAAATGCCTGAACACTGTTTTCCGACCTCCAGTTCTCTTGGTTGTCCATGCCAAAAGTTCCGATGCAATTGCCACTCACGAATGGCGGGTACAGGAAAGACTCTGCAACGAGGAGAGGAGAATGGGTGTTGTGGGTTATATTTTTGGTTGTCATTTGTTTTGTTGTTTTTTTTCGGTAGTAACCAATTTATAGTTCTCACAAGTGCCTTTTTCCGATGTGTAATTTTCATTCAACCTCTAGAGAAAGTGAAAAGGTTTTTAAGTTGGGGTTGTGTGTTTGCTTACACATGTTTGATAGAGCTTAGCAACAAGATTATGTCATTATGTAATATTTCAGCAGATGCAGCTGACAACACCTCCGTCCTGCCATCGCTTCCCACTGACTGAACAGGACTTGTTAAATGGTTGACTATAACCAACGAACTCAGCACAAGCAGCTCAGCATGTGTGTGAATGTGTCTACACCTCGTTAGTGGATTCTGGCGGCTATAAACCAGCGGACGGACCTTAAACTTAAGTTTACTACCAATGATAACAAAGTACAGAAGATGTACAGAGTGCCAGCCGTTTCCACTCTTACACACCTCTGGAGTGGAAACACCTCTCCTCTTCCCCCACCGGACTAATTCACCTTGTCTAGTTTTTGTTCAGCTTGCAGGCTGGGAAGTGCTCAAGGCCTCAGGAAGAGGAAAATGCAAAAAAAAATACTGCCATTCCAAAAATATCTGTCAAACTGACCATAGTGTTAACTACAAAGAGTTTGTACAAAATGCTCTAAGATCAGGGGTTGTCAACATTTTTGATGCCATGATTCCTAGCTACAATGAACTCCTTTGCAAAGGACCACTTGTCGAAGATTTATTGGTCAAAATATAAATTATTCAAGTGTAATCAATGTCAATATAGCCAGTTATGTATCAATTTGTTCTACTATTATAATCATGCATCTGTCTGTGTGTCGGTATGAAAAGGCCTGGATAAATGGAATGTGGTGATGTGAAGAAGCTGCATGTCCTGTTTGGCTTCAGGCAAAATATAAATGAAGGGACCCTAACATATACTGAACATAAAATTGAGACCTCATGACTGCCTCGTGATCCCTTAAGTTTGTAGTGGATGTATAGAACACGCCTTAAAAAACTATAAAAGACACTGCTGAAACACTCCCAGCTGGGGCTTCTCTGCTTTATTCTCTTTGTAATAAAGTCTATTCTTATGGCACCAAAAACCCCGGACTGAGATTGATTCTTCAGAACCATGGCAGAAGCTACCACACACTTTTATGAAACACAATTCGACTATTATACATGGTGCACTTTCAGATTTTAAAACTTTGCAGGATGTTTTCATTCACTTAGACACTGTATGAAAGATCACTTTTAAAAATCCATAATAGGGGCACTTTAAAATTAGGACTGATTGGGTGCAATTTCATCACACTGTGGCACAATTTTTGCTTTCAGAAAGAACAGAAACTTGTTGCTGGAAACATCTGGACAGACAGTGATGTCTGGTAGTTACTTAACATGTCTGTCAGTTTGACCTTGACATGGGAGGGACTCTGGGGCCGGTTACCATGGTGACACAGCCCTTATGTGTCAAGGGGTGAAGTCTGACAGCAGGAGTGTGCATGTATGCGTGGAGAGGAGAAACTGGCCACTGGAATGCGGGCTTGTCAAGGCATAAGACCAAACAGTGAACCTGAACAAAGAGACGGTTGTTACCACCGTGCTAAGACGGGTAATGTAACCCACCTCACATCCACATCTCTTTAATTCTGCCTGTCTATCTTTCTCTCTGCATCTTGCTGCATTTATCGCTCCCTCCTGCTCATCTGTCTTTCACGCTTTCGCGCTCTTGCACCGCTCTCTCTTCTCCACCTCCCTCAAATTTTGCTCCCCCCCGCACCAGTCAAATTTTTTCACTCCCATTCACAGTGATGTGGCTGCATCCATGTTTCTGAATGAATGCGGATGCTCTCGAACATGAATGAGGAAATCTTGCTGTGTAACAGGGATTATTAGTCTGACCTTTCTTTTGTTTTCACTGTTATAGTAAAAAGCAGATCCTTGCTGTTGTCTCCTTTCCCATCACCTCCTCTGCTCCACACTTGGCTGACGCTGACTGGAGATCATTAACAAGCAAGGGTTTAAAGAAGCAAGAAATGATTACTTTGAAGCTGAGACTAGCTTTATATGCGTGCGTGTGATGCACAGCTTCAGTCAAGCCATAACAGAAAGACAACAGGTCTATTTTTATCTCAGTGTCTTACATATACATTGGCAGAATCCCTAACAGAGAGTGGGCATGTTTGTATGTGTGAGGGAGGCACTGGCATATTGTCATATGACGGTGGAGAACGGTGGGACTGACAGTGTGGAAAAAAGCTACGTCAAGAAAAGGTGAGAAAGAAAGAGTACTATAGTCACTTTTCAGCTTTGTACAATGAACATAATATACACACATACACAGATTTTTCCTGCATGTCTCTGCCTGGCACCACCGTACTCACAGGAAAGCCACTTACGTAAGACAGTCTGGGATATTCCTGCTCTGCTTTCAAGTTTTTGGCAAGGAGCCCACACACACACACACACGCACAGCGAAACCCTCAAGGGCTCCCGTTCAGGGCACAGTTGCGGTGAAATGCACACAAACACACACTCTGGGCAGCCACACATAGGCCAATGGAGAGCCTAGGGAAAACAACAGCCTGTGTTTGTGTGTTTTGGTACAGAGAGAGGTGGTGATGACTGGAAGAAGGAAAAAAATTAAAAAAGGACCGGGCCACCTCCACTGCGTATTATGTCAGACCACATGGGTAAATGTTCAGCAGAAACCTCCAAATCTCCAGAGGACTCTGAAGCTGGAGACTGTGGAGCAACCTTATTGTTCCACAAACAAAATGTCTTTACTCAAGTAAAGAGACTGAGAGCAGATTTGATTTGATAAAAGAGGTTTTATCAAATGAAAAGAAAGAGTAGGAAAAATTAGAGAGGGAACTGGAAGGTCCTAGCTTACCAGAAACCTCCACAATATCTCCAGGCACAATGTCCCGAGCTTTGATCCTCTGGACGGCAGTGCGGTTCATGCGGTAGACTTTGCCCATCTCTGGCTCATATTCCTTCAGAGCCTCGATGGCATTCTCGGCATTTCGCTCCTGGGACCATAGAAAACCACACAAAGGGATCAGCAAAGATACTCATGCATTGCATCGGTAATAGTCTGTATTTAATTATATTTGAATGTACTGATAGATAACAATACATGATATTAAAATGAATATCAGAATATAAAATAATAGTAATACAAATATGTCAAATTATAATTCATTATTTTGAAATTAACGTCACAAATTAAATATTTGAAAAATAAAATACTGGCTGTCATATCAGTTGTTAGCAACAGAACTGGCAGATACTGTGTTCAGATATTGTGTTATCAATGTAAACTACGTCACATCCTTATGCACACACTAATAATCAAATCTGAACACTTATTACTTGTCATGTTGAGGAACAAAAGACTGTAGTAGTAGTAGTAGTAGTAATAGTAGTAGTAATGTATCTAATGTAAAACAGTAGGACATAAAGCAGACTTGCTCTTCATCAGAGAAGATAGATTTGATCATTAGTTGAAATTCTTTGTGGTCCTTCAGTTTCTCTGCCCACACACCCACCCACCTGCCAGACTCCAATGACTGCATTGGCCACCAGAATGAGCAGGATGACAATAGGCTCCACGAATGCTGTGGTTGACTCCTCCCCCTCCTCAAACAGTGCCAACACCTAATGAACAAACACAACATAAATTACTCCTACCTCACATTCAAAGCCCAGTTCTGTTAAGGTTACTGAAGTGAGAATTCAAGTATTCAAAGTACTCTTAAAAATAAGTAAAATTACACACACACTATATTTATATACAGTTCATCATTCTGTCCACTTACATAAATTTGGAAAATAAATTAATTCAGAAGTTTTTAGTTTTCCATCATGGGAATTAATTGCATTTCAAAATATATTAAAATTGTGATAATATTTCATATCATTACATTACATTTTACTGATAAAACAAATGCAGCCTTGGAGAGTGAACTTATTTAACATAAAACATATAACATAAAAAACATCTTCCGTTGGCATAGAAAGCAAAGTATTAAAACTAATAAACAACTGCAAAAGTCCTGTCTGTTAAACCCCAAGTACCAACGGTATTGCTATTGAATAAATATCACTAAAAACATCAGGCTCTGACTGTTATGAAACGAGATACTGGATCATTCCACACCCATTACAAATATTCCAGTGAAATCATGCCATCAGGTACATGCCTCAGGCAGATATTGTATGTGGGAGTTTGGGGTGGAAGGCATTTTCAGAAAAACCCAAGTTACCTTATAAGCTTAAAAGTAGTTCATGCAATATGCATGATAAGGTAAATTTAGAGTGTAAATCCAGCTGAAATAAAATGCAGAGACAGTTTATTACTTTTTGACAGTATTCATCAAAACTCTCAAAAAGTATGGAGTGAGTTTCCCTAACAGATTTGTTCAATGCCATTAGAAGCCAACAATTTCTTTAAAAGAATAATTAGAGGCAGCAAAAAAAATCTGATATTGACTTTTTGGATGTCTTAAAGGGTTAGTTCACCTTAAAATTAAAATCCTGTCATTAATTGGTCACCCTTATGTCATTCCATCTTACATTGACATCTTACAGGTTTGGAACGACATGAGGGCGAGTAATTAATGACAGAATTTCCATTATGGGGTGAACTATCTCTTTACAGTAAAAAATGAAGGGGAGGATAGACTGTGGAAGAGAGCGATGACAAAAAAAAGGGAGGGGTAAAGTTTTCCTGGTGTCCTCCACAGAGCTCTTTCATATTATGTATTCATAAAGCACTCTTTCTCCTTCTACGTAATTCTAAGCACCTTAGATGCAGATCAGTCATGGAGCAGTTTGTCTTTAACCTTTCATTACAAACCGATGGATCCTAAGCAAGGTGTCTTTAAGTCACCGAGTAACCGTGAAATAAGATGGGCAGGTGAATGAGGGGGAAGTGAACGCAAAGACCAAAAACAGTCTAAGAGGCAGAATGAGAAAGTGATGAAAAGCAAAAAGGAGATCATAAAACAAAATGTGTGAAAAGATGACAATTACTGAAATATTGAGGAAAGCCACACAGATGAGTGGCTTAGAGTTTAGATCACAGAGCTCAGATAAATCCAGTCAAGTCATGGCTCTGGGCAACTTGTCTGACTGAGGTCTATTCACTCATAAATATCACAAGATTGTAGATCCTCTCTGCATTCTCTCGAGTTTTTACACTTCAAATGAAATACAAATGGACTTACTAGATCGGTTTCACTTCTGAGCAATAGCAAACAAAGCGCTATTATTTTGAACATTTTTCAACGACTTCAAAGCATCTTCTTCAAAGCTTCTTTTGTGTTCCACAGAGAAAAGTCAGTCATTCAGGTTCTAAAAGATATGTAGGGTAAGTATATGATGAAGGAATTTTCATTTTTGGGTGAACTATCCCTTTAAAATACCACATTATCATTCCCCTACACTTACAAGACAACTGACAACTGCATTTAAATCAATTTGAACACACTGTTACCAAGATTTGAGGTTTTAGTATCTGATGGCCAATGCAAACTTCACTATCAACTTCGCTATCTTTGAACTAAAAGTATAGTGAATACAATACTACAAACAAATCGTTTTTTATACCATCACTCGTTTAGCCTCTCGGTGGGCATACTCTTTACTACTTAAATACAGGAAGTCTATCCATTGTTCAAGTGACCTTTTCTCTGATGACATGCAATGCTGTGCTGGAGTCTTGAGTGTGAAAGATTCTCATTTTATACTGAGGTCTAATAGAAAATAGCTTCATAACATTATACTGATGTACAATCTGCAAGAGATCTTCTAAAGCCATTACTGATAATGCGCAGTGAGCTGTACATCAGCAATGCACACTTTCAAACAGCAGGCCTGAAAAATGAAAGATGACAGAAAAGGAATGAAAACTTATCAGGACAGAAGCAATAAAGCTAGTTATCTGAAATGAAATAAAATTAAATGAAGATGGCAACCATTTCGGGCGGCTTGGGACCAGCAGTCGCATGGCTGCACATGTAGATCTGCTTGTTTCCATCCAAAAGCTCTCATTCCCAGCACATGCTGTTCTAGAATGAGTCAGACTATCATACCCTCATAACACAACACTTCACAAAATAAATAAATAAATAAATAAATAAACACACTACATTTTTGCCTTTGCGGCTCCCTTGTCGCTTAGATACCAATGGCTTTGTACTCATAACATGCAAAAAAGTCAGGAAAGCTGAATGCTAAAGATTTTAATATATTCAAAAAAGCACACAAATGAGTTCCGAGACTGGGCTGATCTCCCTGGAGTATTTCCATTACGCCATAGCATTTGACCAGCACACAACACACACATAAGGCTTTCTGGGAGGTCTAATGCATTATTTTTATCAGTTTCAAGTGTTCCACAGGACTCCAGTGGTCTGAAGACTGGTGCTCGCCTCATAGAATTTAACCACGGTTAAGACAATATAAGTACAGATGAAAGACACAATAGCAGATGACATGAGCAGAGCTCCAAATGCTGATGTACTTGAAGAAGACACTGAACACAGATGTCTGGAAACATAAAGCATGTACACAAAAACCACAGCAGCGCGTCTGACTGTCTGTTCCATTGCGGCTGAGCAAGAGCGTGTGCGCTCTCATGTTATATTACTCTTCACAGAACGGCGGGGGGTTGGAGCGGTTCGACCGTGGCCCCTGTTGCTACAAGTCAGACGGAAAGTTCATAAAAAGGTAAATTCATAAAAGCCAATAAGAAAAACAGACTGTGCTCACCAGATTAACAAGTCAGAGTTTTGGAAAGTCTGGTGTCCTGCTCAAACGGAACCACAGCAACACAAGTATTACGTCACAGCATAAGGATAGTTTATCAACACTAGTTTACTTCTCAAGTCTAATCTACTCAAATCTGACTCTAGTTTAGAGAAAGAAAAAGTCAGCAAAGTGCCAGATGAGAATTTTATATTATAGAAATATATTAAAACATTTAAAAATATAATTTCAAATCATTTCTAAATGTTTTTAACCCAATAAATGTAGTATTGATAGGCATAAGCGTTTCTTTCAAAAGCATTAAAAATATGGTAACACTTAAGAACACTGTTTTTTAAAAGCTGCATAACTAATAAGGAATTATTGAAGAACTAAAAGGTAATTATTCATTAACATTACACGCAAGTAATTTTTGTTAACTAATCAATTTGTACTACAATTTTATGATTGTATTAAGTAACAGTTAGCAAATCAATAACTAATGTATTCTGTCACACCTCATACATCAGGCTGATCTGATTGTGTGTATTGTTTCAATCATTTTTAATGATACAAATTTGCAGTAATAGGTAACACTTGTTAACTATTAGCTACGACTTGTCCCTCAATAAATTCCAAATTTACTGCTTAATAGTTAATAAGGTAGTTGTTAAATTTAGGTACTGGATAGGATTATAGGTGTAGAATAAAGTCATGTAGTATCAGGCATGGTAAACTCATGGATGACAATATATTTTGCTCATCAAAAGCTTACATTTGATATACAGTGTGTATATATATATATATATATATATATATATGTATGTATGTATGTATATACACACACACACACACACACACACATATACATATATCTTCATTTCATATATATGTCTTCATTTTGGGTGGGCAGCAAAAACAAATGCATATTTAATGCATCATAGGCTAATAATTGTAGTAGTAATTCCTTACTTAAATAATTCCTTGTTAGTTATGCAGTAAGTAATTCTAAAGTGTTACCAATATTTTCAGCTGTGGTTCTTTAATTGTCATGAATTCACAGATGTAACTTCTCTGAGAAGTTGTCTGAAAATTTCAGCCAGCTGAGAGGGCGCGACGGCTGTTAGACTTTCGACACTACAATCACGAGATGATTTGTTTTTTTAAATTAATCCTTTTTACACCTTGTTTGACACATCTTGCACCAGGCTCATTGCATATTAAGAATGACACTTCATTATAAAAAATACTTTAACTTTGAAAAATGCATAGTGATTGTTCTGTCCCATTCTGTTGTGCTGCATCTACATAAGAGTGTGTCCTACTGTACACTCCATATCAAATGTTGGTATGGTAAATGAGACCTTAAATGACTTATATTGTACAGTACTTTAATTGTGTGGTCAATAATATGTAGTTATACACATATCCAATTCAAAGACACCTCTAAAATAAACTGCTATACCAATCTTGCAGGTGATAAACGTGCAGCGCTGAAGATGCTTTCTTTCCAAGGTCAAACTGAAAAAAAAGCTCAGTGCACATCTAGTTTTCTAGAGTCACTTCCTTCATTTACCTGTGTTCTCATAAGCACAAGAAACCCAGGTAAATGACCTTAAACCACGTAAATGAGGCCTGGCAAGGGTTTTACATATATCATTTGACTACAAAGAGAGATTTTAAAAATGAAAAGGGGAGATTAAAAATATCCCTCTCTCGCTTAATCTTTCTTCCATGCTCTGATTACTGACAATCATTTAGTGAAATGTGAGGTTTAGCACACCAGAATGCAAACTGGATGTGATAGATGGTGACGGCACTTCATCCTGTCTTGTTTTCTGCATTACCTCACCAACTGCATGAACTATAACTGCTATAAAACTGACGGTGGGGTCTGGCTGTCATACTATTTATTGTGCTGGGAATAAAATACGATTCTGAATCGCATTTGAACCAGAAAGAAAGTCACTTACAAAAGACACGCATGCCGCCAGCAGCAGAATCCTCACCAGGAGGTCCTCAAACTGCTCCACCACCAACTCCCACAGTGATTTACCTGTGAGAGAGACAAATATAAGAACGACAAACAGACTGATAGAAAGACAAAATGTTAAAAGTATTCAATGACAAATAGGCGTCAAGTTAAAACACACAACTTTGACGCAGTGCATGTGTGCATAGTCTTAAAGCAAGTCTTAAAGTTTACCTCTCTCTAGTAAAACTGAATGACTGAGCCCGTGCTAACGGTGCAACCCATAAAGAGAGAGCAGTAACAACATGATGGAAAGATCAATATTTACCTTCTTCGGCTGGGAGCTCTGTCAGTCAAAACACGGCGAGGCAATCCGTTGTGGAATGAGAGCCAGGGTACGAGGGAGAGAGAAAGAGAGGACAAAACAGAGGGTATTCTGTTAGAAGGGCCATACGGTAAAAACAGTGTTTTAACAGTTTCTTTTAAATCACACTGCATTGCCTATGATAGTGGGAGTTAGCTGAATGTTAAATACACAGCGACGTGCATGCAATACTAAACCAGAAGATTACAGATTAGCGTAGAAAATTATTGATTTAGGATTAATGGACTGCTTCTCTCTGTGGGGTAGATATGAGATTTTTTCAGTGTCTGAGCCATTCCTTGTAAAGATTCCTACATCACAAAACAAGATGCAAGACATTTGCAGCCTCTCATACTGAAAAGTTAATCTTTAAAAACACAAAAACTTTGATTGCAGAAAAAATATTGGTTCCAATTTTTTTGGGAACTGAAATGCTCTAAAACAGCAGCTTGGCCAGACTAACTTTGCTTGCGAAAAGAATGTAGCATCAAAGGAAGTATGGGCGGGCCCAGGCTAGGTGTATTCAGCAGTACTGAATTAACAAACATAAAGGTGAAACACTATATACTTCTACACTACATTGTTGAACATTGTATCAAATTCAGTGAGTAACAGCTACTGTTTTGTTCCTCAAAATATCTTATTTTGTGTTTAGCACAAGAAAGAAATTAAGACAGGTTTGGGACAACATGTAACTTAGTGACACAATTATAATTTTTGAGTTAACTATGCCTTTAATAACAAGCGGCGGCATGTTTAGTTCTGTCCCTTTAAGAGCGGCACGCATCTAATATACTGGCACGTTTTTCTCTTGATTGTTTACTTTTACTTTAGACACAAGCCACTGTGTTTGCAACTACGTGCTGGAAAAACGCATCCGAAGTCGGACAGCACACATGTGAAATGTTTAATCGACAAGACTTTAAAGCGAATAATGTACTTTTGTGATTGCGAAGTGCTGTGTCCGGTGAGTGTAATTCTACCACTGAGTAACACTGATGTGAATGTATGTCGCGTTAAACAGCATATTAATATGGAAATTATAAAATTATATGATAAAATGAAAAAATTATAATGCAGTGATAAAATCCATAGCAGGTACATTCACAAACGGTTCACTAAATGTAAACCACAACCTTTGCATGCAAAAAATATCATATGGGGTGGAAAATGTACAGATGGACCACCAACTGTGATGGCGTTTGCTGATTGAATGTGCTTCCTTTCTCAAAGAGGGAGAATTTCATGATGAAACAAACATTTCTGGCATTGTTCAAGAGTCATACAACATAGATGCGCTCTGTGGCCTACACACTGCTGTTTAGTCGGTTCTAGAAGGTTCTCGAGTCAGAGCGTGTGGGAGCCGAAGAGCATGTGGAGAGTGGGAGGGGGCGGAGCTTCACAGACCTCTCTCTTTCACACACACGAATCATAATTACAACACAGATGCCCTCTTTGTTGACAAAGACTCTGAAATCTTGAGGATTCACAGCCATTTAGCATGCATGTCCGTCTGTGTAGGGAAAGAGTTGCCTCATTAATAATCAGTTCAGACTGATTGCTGCTATAGGTGCAATTACGACACTCTATTAGAGCATCTGACTATTAAGTGTACAAGAACAGTTTGTTTCTGGGAGACTGTTTATGAATGGACCTAGAGAAAGCACAAAGGAAAATCCTTGGAACCGACCCAAGAGATAGCAAGTGAAAATACAGGGTGTTCCTGAATTCCAACAAGCATGTGTTTGTGTGTACTTAGGTCAAGTTCAGCCTTGCGTTGTGCAGATACTATCAGGATTTTCCCTGCCATTCTACTCAGAGTGAAAGCCTGCATCCACATCAGTTCTGATAAGCAAGAACAACTTGATTGCACATGCCAAGAGCAAGAGACTCTGACTTATGGAAAGGGGGCTTCCCTGCCTTATTGAGACAAATATCTGATTCCTTTGATCTGTGATTTTTGTCTCACAGTCATGCACTCAGGGTAAGGCTGGGAACAGGTCATGCAAGTCATGACGTCTTCACAGCTCTGCAGTTGGGAACAGGATCGATGCAAGCACAGTGGAAACCAAGATGAAATTGGTTCATGGCAGAAAACCTGCAGCAGTGAAATTACACAGCGGTAAGACATCAAGATTCCTATTTCCCATTTAAAAAAGAAGGCACACATCCAAACAGTTTTAACGCACACATTCGGCCCATCAGTGACTAAATTTCCAGCAACACTTGGAAAAAACTGTATGGGGGGAAAAACAACAAATGGTGACCGCATGTTTACTTAATAATGTTCGGTCTTATTCAGCTTTTTAACAGTTTTTCGTAATTAAACAAGACGAATGAGAGTTCTTTAGATGTAAATGTGAATGAGAGGGAGGGAGAAAGGCATGAAAGAGTATGTTCTGATTTGAAGATCAGAGCAGACTCTTCTCTTCATCTTTCCTCAGGCTATGAGATCTGTCTGTACTAGAGAGCCTGAGAATCTGCAGTGGAGAGCTCCGTCTATGTGATAGTCTATAAGTGCAGTGATGTACTTCAAACGCTCTTCTCTGTTTAGGGGCCCTGTGCATACATTACAATATCCCATACAGTTCAGAATTCCCAGCTTCAGAAGCACTGCCTGACCATATCATCTGTTCAATATTTTAAATTATAGATAATAATAAAATTTACTATAACATGTCTTCTTTTTATTTTCTTTTTTAGTTCCAGTTTTTCAGAATTTTCTATATTTTGAACTATGATTTTTATTCAATTTAGAATTTTGTATTGCAGCTCTGAAAGATCTACTTAAGAAATATCTAACAAGTCAGGATTATAATCATTTCAAAGTTTGGGGTTAGTATTTTTTTTGTTGTTATTGTTGCTGTTTTTTCAAGATACAGTAATAAAGTGAAATATTATTACTGTTTTGTATTTTAATATACTTTAAAATGTAATTAACTTTTCAGAAGTCATTACTCCAGTCTTCAGTGTCACATTCCTTTAGAAATTTCTTTAAAATTTTCAAAATTTCAAAAAAAAAAGTTCAGAAATTTCAAAATGTTCAAAATCTTCTGCAGTCTAATTTTTTTACCGTTTCTGTTTTATGCGTCCTTTCTGAATGAAAGTATTGTTTTTTTAAATTGTATATTTCTGAGAATTAAAGTTAAAATGTTCTAGTTCACTCAGAACATAAACTAAGCAAACAGCAACCTCCTAAAACATAATAAACTTATGGTATATCTGCTGAGTATTCAAAATGACACTGAACTCAATAAGATGACCATTCAATGAGTCATTGAAATTCATCCTCTTACTGTATACTTTCGAAGAGAATTCAGACACCTGGTCAACCATGCAAGAATTTTTCTGATTCATCTTAAGGCTCCTTTCTCTTCACAGCATCAAAAGACTGTCTCTTTTTAAATCCTAAATCCTGAACCCAATGGCACAGCCTGAGCTAATGATAACTGTAGCAGCTTTAGCTCTAATTCAACATGATATTATGTAATAGAAATATGAACTCATCTAAAGTCTGTTGTGGAAAGTAATCACCTCACAGAGCAGCAGCATGTTCCTCCAGTGGTGTGGAAAAAGTGGGTGGCAGGACAGGGGGAGTAATGGCCCTGAGTTTCCCTCTCTTTCCAGCTGTGTGTATGTGTGTGTGTGTGCGCATTTATCATGTTATCCTCCTGTCGCTTTACCTCACTAGCTCTAGGAGCAAGTTTCTGCTGATCTTGGTGCATTTCGTCTTGCACATATTGAGGAAATTACTAAATTGACCTCAACCGAAGAACAAGGGTGAATGTGAATTTTCTGTGAGAAACTAACACGCTGTAGGCATTTCTGGGCCCGACCATTGGCCTGAACACAAACACAATCTTTGTGGGAGGAAAGAGGGTGGGAAAGACAGGGAAAAACAGGAGGGATGGAAGGGGTTCCCTGTTAGGGTGCCAAGGATTCCCTCAGAGTCATCTGGGTCGTGCTTGTCTGGCCCAGGCACATTCCTACATTGTGACTTCACCCTGCCCTCATGCATAACAAACACACACACAAGCTTACTTTTGTTGTCCCCCTTTAAATTAAACTTGCCCTACTTTTGCAACTATCTTTTTCTCCCTCTCTTTCACTGTACAACCACACAGTAAGTGAAAACAAGTGGCAGTCTGTTTACACACCAGTCAGTGGGAGAGGGGAAACACTTCCTGGAAACAGTTGCCAACAACACACAGAGCCTGTAACGACTGTACCCAGGGAGGTAGGAGGACAAGCGAGAGCATGGCAGCACATGGTAGGATGCAGTGAAAGTGTGACCCAGCTGAGCTCACAGCTACCTGAACTTGTTTACTTCCTAAATTCGATAAGCACAGTATTACTACTGCATATGACTCCACAGTGCCATAAAATCTTGTTAAAAACAATATAAACAACAATGGGCGGGAACAAATTAAAATCAACATTAATGTCACAACCTAGTACGTTTCATTTCCACTGATTATGAACACATTAAAAACAAAAGTAGCAGCATATCCTTTCTTAGGTATTGCTTATCAAAATGTAAAATAATGTAGGGCAGAGACGTAGAGGTTGAGCTCTGCACTTAAAAACAAAGGAAGATTAATTAATCGACTTATGATACTTGACATTATAAGATCAAAATTAAATAATTAAATACACAAACATAAGCATGGATGAATTTGATCATAATATATTGTGTTGAAAATATTAAGGTAAAATGTAGTGATGCACCAGTTTTACAATTGGGTAATTCCAGCTGGAATCATCCCCACCTGACCCCCTTAGATTTGTCTGAAAACAATCTATGTGATGGGTAATATGCCCAATAGATCATACACACAATTTCAGATCTCTACTGTGCATCCTTTTCTTTTTTTTTGAAAGAGCATATTCTTATTGAAAAATTGGGGTGGGGTTTTGCCTCATTTTCAAGATTTATTACGCCTCATAGACGGGGCAAAAAAAAATTGTGATATAAAATAGTGATATTTTAAATAGTAATATAAAAATGAGCGGAGGTAGACGAAAGATACATGGCGGAGGTAGAGAAGTCATCCAAGGTGTGGGAGCATTTCACACTAAATAAACAGAAAAAGGCATGGAGCACCACAGCAATGATCCAGCACCTGAAACGCAAAAATGTTGGAGTGTTTGATAAGGAGGAAGGGAGTTCCTGGTAAATTGACAGATTAATCGATTATTAAAATAATTGTTAGTTGCAGCCCTACCAACAGATAACAAATCTAAAACTGACTGACTCCCTTAGAAATCTTATAATGGGCCATGGCTGGGTCTTCCACTGGGACAATAATCCAAACACAAACATCAAAATAAAAACACAGGAATTAGTTACTGAGCGCAGAATTAAGCTTTTGCCATGGCTGGCCCAGTCCTCTGACCTGAACCCTGCAGAAAATGAGTGAGGTGAACTAAAGAGGAGAAGCACTATCATGGAGCTGGTATTCTGAGGAAGTGGTCTATTTTCTCTTCAGGTGGTGTTCTCCAAACTCTTCAGGCATTACAGGAGAAAACTCAGAGCTGTTATCTTGGGAAAATGACGTAGCAATAATT
>JAUMHI010000040.1:6454654-6468240 GCA_032359435.1 Enteromius unitaeniatus | reverse complement strand
TTCAATGGTAGGTTAGAATTTTGTGAATTTTCTGAATGAAAGATCAAAAGGATAAACAATGCAGATTTATTTTCACAGTCACCTTTGCTCTGATTTACCAAGGGTGCCAATATTAGTGGAGGGCACTGTAAGCATTATGGAATGCAAAATTTGTTGGGTGTTTCAGATCTTCTTTTTCTGTCAGTTTCAACCACAAAAACATGAAGTTTTAAGAGTAGTTGCCATGACCACCTGGCTCATGGACATGGCTGGAACAGCATCTCTCTGTCAACGTTCACCCAAAATAAATGTTACACAACATAAATCCTACCCTACATTTATACGCACTTCAATTAACACAACAACATTCTACTACTAAATCAGAAGTGACTCTCAATACATAAAGGCGCTGTTTGAATTCATGCGAACAAGTCTTGAATGTACTGTGCGTTGAAGGCAGAAAATAATTCCCTGCTTTAAGTGCCATTTACAAAGCAGGCATTAACACAAAAGTTTCAAGCCTCCTTCAGTTTCTCAAAATAACTTGCAGTTGTGCTGGAGTTATTGACTTCTGCTCAAGATAGTCATGATGGAAACTACTATGAAAAGACACTGTAAAGTCAATAAAAGTGAAGTCTTGTTTATTGTGAATAAATCACTAATAATAAATCACTCATATGTGATTTGTATGATTGCAGGGCAACGTGTACATGCTGTAAACGCTTCTAAACACTAGAGAAGCAAACGTTCTAATTATTAAGCTAAACTCCAAATTGAAGGCCAAAATGCCTGGAAAACCTTGAGTAAAGAGGTGTTCACACATACAGTGATTAGTGAGGTTGCTAGGTCTCTTCTGGTTTCTTGTGAGCTCCAGTATCTGTTCCACCATTTGCATAAAGTTGAACTCCACCAATGGTTGTTTTTACTCATACTGTCAGACGTCATTGCGAACTCTCAATGAAAATTAGATTTAAGTTCAATCACTTTGCCACTGTATGTATGGACACCCCTATGAATCGACATCATTAGCATAGTAAGCATCTTCCTAGTAACATGTATGTCCAATATTTGGTACTGCATTAGGTTGCGATGCAGAGTATATCAAGTTATTGGAAAATCAATTATGAGTGATGAATACTGGGATGTAACTATTTGGCTCATAACACTGCATAACAAAAAAGAAAGGAAACATACTACTCATATGGTCATATTATAAGGCCAATCTGCAAATTTTCCTTCATTTCATGAGAAGATCATTAATCTCGACAGAAGAAGACAGAAGCAAAAAGTTTATATTTATAGTTCATAGAGAGTTATTTTAAACCAAGGTTATTAAATATACTTCTAAGTCATTCATGCACACAAAGCATACATGCATATCTTTTCTCACTCTCACTAATTGTACATTTCATATTTAACGTTATTTAACTGTCTACTTCATTATTGGCTGTCCAAGGTATTACGTAAGGATACGGTTTCTCTCTGAAGGGGAAGCTCTGGTCTCACACAAAGTTTCCACTGACACTGTACAGCAACCCCACTACATCACTCACAGTGATCCTCAGTTTTAACAGAACAACATTCACATCTGCAACACGCATATACACAATATAAATTATTTCTCACTCAGAGAAATGTTTTTCGGATGTTTCCATTTAAAAACATGGCACAGTTACCGGCAACAGTGAACACCAGGTTCACACACACACACACACACACACAAAAAGAGAAAAAAAGAGAGAACAGCCAACAAGTCAGTGGACTGCCTGAATGACTAACTGACTAATGGGTCTTAAAGGGCTAGTTCACCTCAAAACGATCATCATTTCACTCTCATGTTGTTCCAGACATTTATGAATTTATTTACCATCTCTTTAAGAAAGCAAGAGTTTGTAGCAAGAGTTAAAGTCAGTGATATGTGGATATGTGCAGAGTTACCTAACCTACAGATATAGGAAAATACAAAAACACATGCACTTACACTCATTCATAAACAGCAGGCAGATAAACAGGAAAATCAGGAACACAGCATTTTCTCTTGCAGAGCATGCAAATTAGCTACTTATCAGCATAGAATTAAAAAAAGAGAAATTGTTACGATTAATAAAAACACTACACTCATACAGGTTGAGTGAAATGAGTGGTTTGCCACAAGGAGGTGATGCTGTGAGCAGAAGTGGGAGGTGAGAATGAGAGCTGATTGACAAGATAGAAGCAGATCACAAACACACAGACACGCACACACAAGATGTGCTAATGATAACGCAGCCTTACATTACTTCCTTTTCTTAAACAAGCAAGAGACACAAAATTAAAAATAAAACAAATAGCTATTAGCTACTGACTCTAACATACTAACTATCTGGTCATACTTACAATTCTGCATTGTGATGATTTAATGTGTGCAGTATTGCAAAAGGTGTACTGGAGGTAGGCTTTGTATTTATAGTAAAACGATGTACCAATGCAACACAGCATTTCAAAATGTGGTTTTCACTACCTGATGAAATTTTCTTGTGGTTATGCTAATACATTTGGCCTACAGAAAATGTTTATGTGTGCTTAGGTTTGTAACTATTCACTATGAAATGTAAATGTGAATGTAAATGTACTATGAAACTTTCACAATATTACCATGAACTATTTTGATCACATAACTGCAGCCTACAAGACTTTCAAAAACAACTATGAATCTTACTGACCCCAAAGGCCTACAGAAGTTACAACTCAGTGCTGTATTCACGAGGCCAACCCCATAGAGAACTGAGAAATTGGGACAATATTACACTTTAAACGTCTATAGCTTCATTTGATCATGACTGTGGCATCCTAACATCCAACAATGACAAATTTTTATGAAACCCACAGTACAACATATAGGCTTTTAGAGCTGTTGTGTGAGCAATAGGTATTTTAGTATTCTGGTCTGGTATAAGTGGGGAGTTCTGACTAGGAGGTAACAGAACCATCCAAGTTTCACACAGATGATATTCCTATGCCATACCAAACAAATGCAACTATTTGAAAGCATCTCCATTACAACGCATTCTGAGAGAGAGGAAGACAAAAGAGCAGTGAAACGAATAGGGTTCTCAAAAAAGTCAGGTTTTTTTAATGGTGTTTACATTCCAGCCAGTTATGTGTGTGTGCATGTATAGTAGCAGTCATCTGTGACAACTGCCTGAATGACATACAAAAACATGCATGTGCACAATCGCACACAAAAACCTCTTTAGCAAGGCGCGCAAAACTCTGCACCACTAAGAACGAAACACCAAACATCCTCTTATAGAAAGTCCTTAGATCACAGCTGTAAGTGAGAAAGCTGCATCTCTTTCACACACACACTGTGTTTTAGCAGTGTTGGACATAGGGCTGGACGATATGGCAAAAATTTATATCACAATATATTTCTTAATTTTGGTCGATACGATATAATTCCGATATCAATATGGATAATATTAAAAAGCCTCAGAAAAAAAACTGCAGAGGACACACACAATGGATGTCTGCAAACTAAATTCTATAACTAAAGTCATATATATATATATATATATATATATAATAAAAACAGTAAAAAATAAGGTTCACATTTTATTTGTATTTAGCCTTTACAAACAAAAAATGTGAAATAAACTATCAAATAAAGTTTTTCGACTTAACGAACGACTTAAACCCAAAGACTCGAAACAAGTGAACTAATTCCAATAAGAACTTTGCGCATTGCACATGCACGACTGAATTAATCACTCACTCCCCGAGATGACTCGTTCTTAAAAAGTCACATTAAAGGTTTGTTTAAAATGAACGAATCGTTCAGGAACGACCATCATTATTCCACACCACTGAATTAGTCTTTCCTGTCTTATCAACTATTTCGTTTGCCTTCTTACTTATGGAAGCTAGTTCATCCACATTTGTATTTCAGTCAGGGGTACTCGTTTTGTTGCAAAAACTTTCCGCAACAGAGGTTAACCAAACCAACTACTGCTGAGCGCTGGCACCGTGTCTGTGATCACGCAATTGTTACACTCTTTTTTTTCACGGCTGAGCACTAAACCTCATTCAGTGACAAATGCTAATGTATCACATTATATATATATATATATTCAAATGTATATCGAAATATCGGAAATGTGTTTAAAAATCATATCACTGTTGAAAAAAAATTATATTGTGATATATATTGATATCCAATTATTGTCCAGCCCTAGTTGGACATTAAATTTTAGTATCTACTATGAATTTAAATGATTAATAAAATGCAATAAAAACTGGACAGTCCTCAAAGGCAAATCATAAAGACATGTCATTTCAAACACAGTATAACCACTAACTTCAACTAAAGCAAATCTGGCCCTCTCTACTCCCTACCACAATAACTCTGTGGGAACACATACCTAGCTAGCAAACAATAAATTCAACCCCAGAGGGTTCAGTCCACCACAGTTACAACAGCATCTAACCGTTGTCCTCTTTATGCACACAGGTGAAATACATTCTAGAGATGACCTCAACCCAGCACAACCCTAAACCAAGCAGTACAGTATTTTCTGCTGATTGGTTGCTCTACTTTGTATTAAACAGAGCATTTATGATTGTTAATGAAGAGCACAATAGTGTTTGCAGTGTCACAAAAACTACTGAATGAAAAGTGAGGCTGGATATGCAGTCACAGTTCCTTGACCTACAGTACAGATCAGGATAATGTCTAAATATGTCCTATATGAATTGGATCACAGGTTTTGTAATTATTTACTAATTTCAACCTAGTTTTTAATTTTCTTTGTTGTTTTTTGTTTTGTTTAGTTTTTTTCAGTGAAAATTAAAAGGAGATATTGTGTGTGACAAGTAAAACTAGTTCAGGTTAATTGTAAGTCACTGATGACAAACACTACTAGTTGTCTCCAACATCTTAAATAATGTTTTAAATCACTTAGACAACTTATCATATTTTCATAAACACCTGTTTAGGAACTGCTTACTCAAGTAAAACAAAACTGACTATTGGCATAAAATGAACATTTAACATATATTCTGTAAATAAAACTTCTACAGTAGATTTGAAAATTCATCATTGAATTAACCTGAAATTTTACTAAAAATTTCAGCCTATTCCTCACACAAAGCTATTGAATCCCTTAAAGAATTGAAGTATAAGGTTGTGTGTGTATATATATATATATATATATATATATATATATATAGTCTTAAGGACAATATGTCATCTTTAAAATTTTTCTGATTTGCACAGTTAGCTATTAACTACTTTAATTGAAGGGAAAAGCACTCCTCACTCTCTGCCTGAAATCTCATTTTGTGTTTCACTAAAGAAAATAAGTTAAAGGCAGGGTAGGAGATTTGGTTCAAAAACATTTTTTGTTATGAAAGTTATTAGCTATATGCATTTATATCAACTGTGAAAGGCATAGGACCATAAAATGTTTGTCCAGTCATATCCCTCGGTCTGAGGGATATTATGCTGTCCTACCTGACTGTCAACATATGTATTTGCATACCTCATGATACGCCGTCAGTGCATTCCATTTTGCTATTACAGACCAAATGAGAAAAACTAGCTTGCTATTAGCCTGGGCCCGCCCATACGTCCTGTGATGCTACATTCTATTTCGGCAAAGCTGCTGTTTTAAAGCATTTCTGTTCCCGAAAAAGTGGGAACCAATGAGAAATGAGAAACACCCCCCCACCGACACGACTGAGGTAATTAAAGTATAAAAATGGCTTTAAAGGCCTGTTCAAAACAAAAGCAAAATGGACAAAGTCAAGGAATGAATTTTTCTAAACATTTTGGTAAAACAGTAAAGAGCTGATTTACGGCGATTTAGTCAGGACGATACTACAGTAAAGAGCTAATTTAAACTCATTTTAAAGGGACAGTTCACTCATAAATTTTAATTCTTTCAGCAAACATTCAACCAAGTAATTTATCTATTACTTTGTTTCTTTTGCAAAATATAAAAGAAGCTTTTTTTGAAGAATGCTAGTAACCAAATGATTGCCACTGACTTGTATTCAAAAATTCTCAAAATATAATGTGCTATGTTCCACAAAAAAAAATGTCCTGACAATTTTCATTTTTGGATGAACTACCCCTAACACTCCTTTTAAGGAAGTTAAAACACATGCAGTGCAAAGTTCAACTGCTAAACTGTTTATCATGCTATTAGTACGCTATTCCGATGTCTACATACTCTAGTCATATGTCATCACAAGAATGTCGCTGTAACTTTATAAGGGATTTCCCAAAAGAAAAGGAATGGGGAATGTTTCTGGTGGATTCTGATGTTGGAAGCATCATGTAAAAGTTGTCAGAATTACCTCTGAGGGAAAAAAAACATGTGGGTGCTAATATACAATAATGATTAATGGCTTAATGGTAAACAAAACCTCCTGTTCGCCTGCATTAATAACGTGCCAGTGTGTCAGAATAATCTCAAAAGGGTTTGGAGCATTTCCCACCCACACACACACAAAACAAACACAGAGGCTTTGGACAAAAGAACTGTTACATACACAAAATGCATATAAACAAGGGGATGAGACTACATTTGAAAAGAAAAAGTGCACCAGAGAACACAGATCAACACCTGTCACTTTAAAGCTCAACGTCAAAATTGAGATAACACAACTTTGCTTAATCAATGCCTTTCTGAGTGTGTACATACACAAAAATAAAAACTAACTAATTTGCAGCAATGTTAAACACTGGGTGCAATAAAGTCAAAAAGGGAAGGGTATTCCCTGCGGCGTTCAGCTGCATATCAAACAGGAAGTTGACAGCTCAAAGCGAAAGAGACATCATCTACAACAAGATGTTACTTTTTCCATTAAGTAAACGTCGGCCTCAGGGCTGGTGTGATGTCTCAGCCAAATTATGTTACACATCATCTCAAGCATCACCAAGCAAATATCTACTGTTTGCCATCTCTTGCACATTTGTGTTGTTGCAAAAGATATTTCCTTGGGATCAATTCATAATTTTTGTCCATCTTAAAAAGGAACCTTCTTCAAACATCTAATGTCTAGCAGCCCTATACAACAAAGAAAGCCTAACTAAAAATTGAGTACTGCTGAGTGTGTATGTAATGAGTTAATATGTCTGTCACTTTAACCGACCCAAGTGGAAAGTCACGGGACATTGTGCTTATGCTGCAGTATAGTCTCCAAGGAGATCTGATGTGATGGGGATTCTTTATTAATCGCTGATGGGTAGTAACACACTGACACTAGCTCATTCTGTAATGAATGACAGTTGATACGATATCTTCTGTATGTTCAATTGGAAGTGTCACTGTTCTTATTTGAATATCAAGCATGCAGTTACTGTATGAACAGAAGTGCTAGAGTGCTGAATGTGTCATGCGTGCGTCAAAGTGCAAATTCTGTCGTGGAGATTGACATGATAAGCAACAACTGCAAGTTAAAGCGGTTTTCAAAAACGTTCTGACAAAGTGTTCAGAGTCACTGCTGTCAAGTCTTAGATTACACTTAAGAAAAACTGTATGTTGATAGATAGAAAGAAGCTATGCCTGGGTAACCTGGGTATCAAAACCATGGCATATGGGACAAACACACTTTCCTGCTTGTTCATGTCATTATCTAATGCTTTCAATTAGTCGACCCTCCAAAATAAATCATGCGATGCACAGCTGGGAACCGAACAAATAAAGCTTTCAGTGCCACATCACACGACACAAAAAAACAGTAAAGTACAAAACACACACACACACACAAAATACATCCTCATCATCTTTATAACTACATGGAAAAGTTAAGATTTAAGTGGCTTGTGCCACTTTTCTAAAGAGCAGATCACATTGCTTAATGAAATACAACAGAATACTTTAGTACAGTTCAGTCTTACTTAACAAAAACAGCTCTTTTTAAGTGTCCTCTGAAACAAACAGTAGTAGGGCAATGTAACCTGACGCACACTGTTTCTACGTGAACATTTTGTCTCACTGAGGAAGTAGAAAACAGGTTTCTCAAGTTCTATAACGCTGGCCACTGGTACATTATCTAGCTCTTTATCTCTTGAAACAATATTTCCTTTTCAAAGGGAAGGCTATTCCCCGCACATGCCTTTAAGACAAAAACTCCTGCAGCTCAATGAGAGTGAACCGGTGGCTCATAATGAGGGGTGTCCAAACACTTGCATCTCAATTCTGCAAGCCAGACGGTTTTCCACTCTGAGGCTCACGGCCAGGTACATTACACAGCGCAAATCACTTTGGATTTGCCTGAATTCAAAGTAAGGGTCATAAAAGAGATTGAATGGAAAATGCCGGTCTCGTTGGTCATAATGTCCAATGTCATAAAAGACAGCAAGGATGATATGATCTCATATCACCCACGTGAAACTATCCATGACTTACAGAAATAATACATTTCTCATCATGGGCAGACCTGTACATAGCAAAAACTTGATCATTTGTGCTTATTACGTCAAGGTTACTCTCAGTTCAAAACGTAGAGGCTATATCATAATTCATTATTATTATCATCAGAGATCTCATCAGCACTGGACCTCTCTCTCTCCACGCTAGAAACTCATCTTCTTGTATTTCTTAAGATTTAAGAGAGATAACGCCTATGAAAATAAAGAACAACTTTCTTCCGCTGTAGTGAACGCGTGTTCAACTCCACCGGCGTACATTCAACGCTCAGAAACAGCCAGGTACTGTAAATACACGAGAGCTTACTCACCGTTGGGTCCGTATCTGTCAAAATTAGTTTTCACTTGTTCCAGCGTGAGTCCAGTGTTTTCGTTCACACCGAAGTTTGTTAAAACTTCTGATGCAGATTTAGTGTGGGCGTTTTCCATCTCGAGGAACTGTTTACTACGAGCACTTGAACGGCATGTATTTGTGACAAATGACGCCGAGATCGCTGACGGGCTGCGAGAAGTGGCCAAATTTCCACCGAGGTGCTTTCAGACCGCCAAGTGGAGGTGGTAGTCTGCGCAGACGTCCACCTGCCCCTTCTGCAAGCCGCCGGTTTGAGCCCCGTGAAGCTGCTGCTCTGCTTGCGCTCGAGCGATGCGAGTCCTCTGAAGGTGCGCGAGGTTCCCGCCTCTTTTTCCGTGAGCTCGCGTGTTTGAGCGCCGTCCGCGAGCGCTTATTGGCTCGCGTTACCTGAGAGAAGAGAAAGGCTGCGGCTCTCTCTCTCTCTCTCTCTCTCTCTGTGTGTTTGAGTATGAAAAAGAAAAACCGCCGTAATAGAGAACTGCGCCAACCTAATTTCCGCGTCAGGAGGAGAATAAAACGGTGAGCAGTTTGTCGTGGATGAAGGAAGCTGTCGAGGTGACTCCCGACGCGTCATCTCCGTCACAGCTCAAACTTGTGTCAAGATTGCCTCTGAATCTGATTATTATATCTGGAAGATATTAACCATTAACTGGCAAAAGTATCCACAGTGGAGAAGCCTGGCTTTATGCGTTTGCTTACCTAATGCACAGACCAGCGCATACAGTATGTGAAGGATTAACGTTATATAGCCTTTACTTTATCGTTTTAATGTTAACTGCAACATTATCATGAAATTATCCATTGTAAAAGCATCATAAAGCACTGGGAGCTGCCTCACAAGGAAAACAGTGTACTGCACAGAGGGGAAGATGGTTTTAGAACAAGGTGCTCCAGTTCTTTCCTGGCTCATAGTTTCTGTCCCTGTGCAAAGCCTATATATAGAAAATATACACTGCTAAACTCATGTTAAAACAAGAAACTTTATAGGTTACATCATCCTTGCCTGGAGAAGTGATAGGAGATCTTTGAGAGAATGAGGTAATGGTTAGGTCAAAGCTGGCATCACAAATGAAACTGGCAGCCCCATCTGGCTTGGCTTTTCACCTTTCAGACTGTTTTCACACTTGGTTTGAGTGCATTGTCTGAACCTGAGTTCAGTTCCACCCATTTCCCCCTGGTCTCTTTTCATTATACTTCTGGGTTAAACCGCAGTGCGTCACGAATGTCACCACCTCAAAGTTTATTTTATTGGTCAATTTAATCAAGTCATAGATTCAGTTTCGAATTCAGAAACATCATGGATCATGACCGAGACTTCTTCTATTTTTAAGAATGCGAAACCAATGCAATTATGTGGCTCTAAAATATTTCCCAAACTCCCCTTTTTATTTAAATTTAAGGAAAGTAGTAGTGTGTGTGCATTAGAATTACATTTTGAGGGTGAATTAAAATAAGAAATATATATATTTTTTTGTTTATTTTGGAAGTTTCAAAGCATTCGAAACATCACACATTGAATACATCTGCTGGTTAAATATTTTATAATATCAGTAAACACTGAATACAAATAAAATACCAATTAAAAGTAAATACCAATTAAAGATGAATTATTTCTGTTATTCATTTGTAGCATGCATTTGTGCTTGTAAGACTGAAAAAAATCAATTATACATTTTAAAATAAAGCACACCTTGCATTGAGAAAAACAAACAGAAATACTAATCCACATGTAGCTCTGTCCAGTTGTTAAGCTTCTGCGGAGTAATGCTATCTTAACAAAGTCCTCACAGAAAACACTGTGGATACCCTACTTTAAACCCGTTGCCTCTAGAACACAATGTGCTTTTGAGGACTATATTTATCTGAAAATGGCCCAGGTCTCTTTCCACCTATCCAGGTCATAATCAGCTTCCACCAAAGTACAGGAGCTCTGTTTAGACATAAGCTTTGAGTGCGAACCTAGGACCAGCTTTCACCGCTGAAAAATATAACCTTCATCATTATGTTCTGCAATAATGATGTTCTTAGAAGATACGCTTCATAAATTGAACTTGAAAACAGCCTACAGCCTACTCAGCGTACCGCACTGATGATCAGTATTCAGACCACTTTCTGCATTTGATCAATTCAAATATTGACTCCCTTCTTGACTCCGCATAGAGTTGGTTAGAGGTCTCCTTGGGTTAAGCCACTGGCTTAAGGCAGCACGCTAATGCAAACTGATGGATCAGATTGCATTGATGGAAAGAATGTTAATAGGACATCATTCGCATCATTTGCCACTTCCCATTTTCAATACAGTATATATACAGATTTTTGAAATGTGACTCAGCATGAATTTGCAGAAATCTCATTATGTTGACAGTTGCAATGGGAGAGTTTTCTCCCTTGCCGTTTTTTAAAATATATATCCTTTGTAATGAAGAAAGTTACCCCAGTCCCATCAATACACACTGACTGCAAATTTATTGGCCACACAATCTCACCACATAAAACCAGTGTGACTATTTTATATTTGACATCAAACCCAAGCCACCCTTCCCTTAAAAAAGAAAAAAATAGAAGGGAGACCCTTGAATGCCAAAGTCCTTACGGAAAGGAAATCCTTCCCCCTTTTCCCTGACTCTTTTACCACACTGGCATACAATGGATGTCTGTGCGAGTTACAGTTTCAGACACCAAATTTTCCACTCGGGTTTTTGAGCCTCCCAGCTGCATTTGCATTCAAGCCTGGCTGGTTTCACCATCACTTTGCATTATGGAAATCAGTTCCTAAATAGGTTGAAATTTCTTTTTTGTATGCCATTGTAGACATACGTTGTTGTTGTCCTCCAAAAAGGTATCCCCTTGCTTCTTTCTTTTCTCATCTTTATCTTTCATTTGTAAATAAAGGAATGCACCAATTTGCCATAAGTACTAAATATATATATAATAATGGCAAAATTACAATAATGAACAATTGTCATAATTTTATTCCTCAGCTGTGTCATGATGGGAGAGTGGCGCTGCGATATCTGCTACAGCCAGACTGTACTGCGGTACCTTCATTGACTTTGACTCAAGGAGATCTGGAGTGAGACTAATCCCCCAGACTGCAGCAGCTGCACCTGACACAGAGAAAGAAAGAATGGGAGAGAAAGAGAGAGATCGTGCCCGAGCTAACATCCCCTACACTCCATCCCAATCAGATACAATGTACTTCATCTTCCTTTCTCTCTTTCTATTACACACACAGACTCGAAGCACATTACATCTGTGACGCAGTAGTCATTTCACAGGATGGTACCAGGGGATGCCGGTGCACCGTCTGCCAGTCTGCCTGACGGGAATAACATATGAGAGAGGGAAAAGGGGAGGAGGGACAAAAGAGGTTTGTCTGAATTGCAGAGTAACAATTATGTGCAATCCACTTATACCTAATATCCATTTAAGCCAAACAGATCACACAGAATCTTTCTGACTTGGATTTTAATTCAAATAAAAGAAATAAAAAAGATATCACAAATGAGTGAGGGGAAACTCGAGAGAATAAATGAATAACGTGTCTTATAATTTGACATTGCCTGACCTTTTTGAATATTTCTAAGTGTGAATATGAAAATTTAAACAATGTCAGAGAATACATAAACACTTAATTTATCCTGCCTTTTTTCTTGCTGCATGTTATACTTGCTCAAAAGAGTCACATCTCTGTGCTTTGCTTAGATCTTCATCTATCAGTCACCACCTAATGGAATCAAATGGCCTATAATGAACCAATTACTATGCGGTGAAAGTTGTTGACTGTTAAAATGCCAGTCAGCCAGGTGGCCTATTGAAGTGACATCACTAAACAGGCCAACTTGTGCCCTCATCTCATTATGATCACATTCATTTCAATCTATTGCAAGTGACATGCTTTCCTTGAAGCTGCTGATACTTTCTGTAGAGAAAATAATGAACATGTAAGTACAAAATGAATAAGCGTTCAGTGCAGCAAAATATTTATCTTCCAAATGTCAGAAGGCTGCTGAGTTCCTATATTTTACTTTGTGATTTTCTGTAGTTCCAGTCATTTTTATTCCAACATTCGCAACATATCTTAGCTGCTGCAGAGTTATCCCTCACCCTGCAAAGGGTTTGTCAGACATGAAGCATTGTAATAAGGGCTTCAGCGCATGCACTAATGTTCCATGCAAATATCACAGAGTGATGTAGAAGTATTTGCCACACAGCAAGAGCAAAAGACGGAAGAGTTGATGTACTGTGCCACTTCCCAAACATTACTGAAATGTATTATTTCATAATGCACTGAAACGTGATAAAAACTAACCTTTAAAAAAACACCTCCATTAAACATAAAAAGAAGCTCACAATAAACTCAGCACCAAACAAATCTAGGGATTTAAATTAAATCAGCGTTGATTACTCAAGAGGTGTGCAGCAGAAAGAAGCATGCATGCAGCACCTTGAGGGTTAGTCTGAATCAAAATAATTATCCTCTCAGAGGAAAACTATAACTCAGAGGAGTGATACTATAACATGATGTTTCTGTATTGGTTGAGCTCATCTCCAGCAACCTGTAGTGTAACTAATCAAACAAGTCAATTTCAGAAAGACAAAATCAAGTCCTTACCTACATTCATTTTTACACATGCGCACGAAACAGCTATATATTTACAGCTATATATTGGATTTGCATGTCCTGATTTTGCTGGACTCCTGGGTTAACATATGTTTTTGACCCCGGAACATCATTTTATTCCAAAATTTTAGTTTTTTGTACCATATCTCTACACCTAAACCTAACCCTACCCATGAGTAATGCCTAAAATCAGAGGAAATGATAGATGACTGACA
>JAUMHI010000040.1:6420301-6437204 GCA_032359435.1 Enteromius unitaeniatus | reverse complement strand
ATATGGATACAGGCAAGTCAACACTTTCGGAATGAATAACTTTTATAAATGACAGAACAGCACAAGCCGGAAGCCGGGCACTACATGCGGCCCAGGCAGAGGTTATATTATTTAAGAACGAACACTGCACTATAATAAAAAAACAGTAACAGGTATGTTAGAGCAATACTTTAAATAAGGTAGCCCAATACTTATCAAACAAACAAATAACTCCCAAATTATCAGCACAGTAGGCTAATTACTGGCGCAGTAAAGGGTAGGCTATTTTAATAAAAGAATGAAAAATGAATTAACGAAGTTCAACGAAATGTAATAAATAAAGAACACGGCAGCAGTATACATGCAATAAAATCCCACATTTTAATTAACAAACGGTTATAAATAAAATAATTAAATTACATTAAACGAATAGAACCCTGCATGTAGTTTTAACGTCATAGTTCAGACTCGGGCCGGGCCTTGGGCCTGTTTTAGGCTTCTCCTTATTTTTATATTTTAGACATCCATCAATTAGTGATTTAAATATTGCCATGCGGCGCCAGTGAGTACAACACAAGACCGTGCTCCGCAGCTAAAAGCGTCCCGCCGCAGAGAGAGCGAGAGCTGCCGTCAGCTCAGCTGAAGAGTGCTGCGTCCACATGCACACAATAATCCTGCCGCAATGCCCCAGCAAAAATATTTATTATGAATGTGTCTGGGCAAAACAATAGGAAGACATTTGAATTATTACTCATTCTGATTCCTTGTCGCAAAGATGAATTACCTGATTCTCCATCTCCTCATAGACGCGCCTAAAGAGAAGTCATTTTTACCCATTATTTAATGTAATTAATTAGTAGTTTTCGATTTTTTTCAAATTCCATTAAGTGGTAATTCAAAGCTTTCTATAATTATATTTATCATGTCATTTTGTGAAGCGCTCCTGTTCAAGACGAGAAGGCAGAACGCGCTTGTATTCTTTATTTTATAAAATCAGGTTTACTGTCATTGCACACAAATAAAAGTAGACCCTTTACAGTTCTAAATGACATATTACTCTTACCTTTATCAGAGTAAATTAAGGCGAAGGCTATAAAATCCAAGTGTAAATCACGATGTTGGCGTTGCCGCAAGGGCTAGTAATTTAAGCGCGAATGAGAACCGTTTCGCAGGGATCGATGTCACGTGTTAATATTATCGAATATTCGAATCTCAAAATGAAAAATCAAATGCCATCCCTCCAAACGAATATTCGAATATTCTGGTCCAGCCCTACTACAATATTTTTCAACATTCTGTAAATGAGTACGCCTGTTCAAGCATGTGACTGACATACTCACCCATTTGTTGGTGTGATTGACTTTAGCTCCATGTGTGGCCAAGAAGATAGCGGCTGCTTCACTTCCTGCGATAGCTGCTCTCTGCATGAGGCAGTTACCTGAGGATGAGACGCCATGATTAACAGGTATTTGAGGGGTAACAACTAAAAGGACACAGATAGACAATTTATGAAGAGCAAGATGTGTGGTACCATTAGAGTCTGGTGCATCGGGGTTGCTTCCTCTCTGTATGAGCTGCGCCGCGAAACTGTTCTCGTCAAATGAGGTTCCATTCACAATAGGCGCTTCATCCTCAAAAGGGTTGATGGAGGGGTCAGAGGCCACAGTGATGTACTGCAGAGCCAGCCACAGTGCAGTGCTGCCTTCATGGTCTTTCAGCTCAAGATCCAATCTAAGCATTAAGAGAAGGGATTACAGTGTTACACCAGGGACAGAGGACATTCTCTCTATGTTTGGAACGCTAGCATACTAAACAGTATACACTTGCTCTTTTATACTTTTTTTTTAACAGACCACATGAAAATGTTTTGTTTTTTTAACTCTTGGTTGTCCAAGCCTAAATAAAGATTACAAGTCACATTAAATAAAGCAGCATGGGACACATTGTACTCTTATACTGTTGAAACCATACATATAGTATACCTTTCCAATAATCATTCAAGCATGTTTAAGCTTACTGTTTGCACTGCAGCAGCTGGTTAAAGACTGGTTCATTTCCTGACACCACAGCCTCATGTAATGGCGTCCTAAGAATTAAACAACAAAAATATGAATTGACGAATGCACTGAATAAGTCGAACACCCATGAACATAGTTATTCATTCAGAAGACTTAATGTTACCCACCGTCCTTTGCTGTTTTGCATGTTCGGGTTGGCACCAGCTTTGAGCAGAGCCTCTGCAATGTGGGCCATGCCAGCCATAACTTCACCACTATGTTTCTTAGGGCTAAAAGAGCAGACCAGGTGCAGCGGTGTCTCCACTGCCCCCACCGTGGCAGCGTTCACCTGTGCGGAGTGACGGATCAGAAAAGTGGAGGCAAATTCGTCCCCTAAAAAGGCAGGAAAAGAGAAACACACAAGACAGGGAGAGTACTTAGCCAACCAAAGGAAAATAATAAACCTCTCAAGATTCTTGATGGGTCTCAAGGTTTTGCAGCAGTCTTCTGTAAGCAACGGTGGCTTTGTGGTAACTTCAAATTGATGCCATTTGATTAAGCACTCATCACCTCTCTGGATGGCCTTGTGAAGAAGACTCCAGCCGCTTTGGTCCACCATGTCAACATCTGCCTTATTGTTAACCAGTGTGGTGGCGATGCTCTCCAGCTTCTTGGACAGAGCCAGATCCAGTGCCAAGTCTCCATTATTGTCCAGCTCATTCAGCTTTCCAGGTAACTGAGGAATTAAAAAAAAAAAAAAAAAAAAGAATCTATCCTAAGAAGTCCTATCTTAAAACATGTCAGTGGCTTTGCCTTAAGATGCACACCAGTAATTTTCTAAAGGCATGTTTATAAAAATTACTTGCATGTCCTAATTGAACTGGCCACAAATGCTTTATTCTGACCATTTATCAGATCCTTTAATCCTAACCCATAACTTACTTTCACAACTACTTTAACTACTTTTTTTGATAAACAGTAGTTAGTTAGGATCATACATTTATTACTGGTGAAATAAATGCAACTAAATCCAGCTAAACATGCTGTTAAAATTGTAAAAATAGATACATTTTGCATTATAATTTCTAAGATTTTTACCTGGGCATCCATCTCAATTAGATAAAGGAAGACCACATCTTCACGCTCGACTTTAATTGCTTTGTGAAGAGGGTACTCGGTCTTGGATTTGATCATCTTATAGAGCAGCTGAGCATCCATGGTGCTGAAGTCCTCTTTCCGAAGATCATCCTGTTTGAGAGGTTAAGAAAAAAGTAAATATGAAACATATATGTGGAAACTTTCCATTCTACATTAGAACACCACTTCAGAATAATTTTCTCCTTAAAGACAGCAGGTGACTGCTTTAATAATTATGCAAATCTCAGTCTCCCTCTGGTCTATATCAAGGTCTTATTCAAGGTCTACTAAGCCCATATCGATGTCTTTGGTTTCTCTCAACGAAGAGCGTCTGTAAACCCCCCACAGTGTTCCCTTTACCATCCTGGTCATAAACATAACCTTGAGAATCAATCATTATGTCTTGTGGGGGTTTACAGGAAGTCATAAAAGAGACTCCAAACATCAAGGACAACAACAAAATCCTGCTGCTTTTAAACAGAGAGCCAAGGAGAAATTTTTTTTTTTTTTTTTTTACAGTGTATCTGTCAGGTAATTAATCAATATTTATTATAAATGCTGATTAAAGACTTCCACTTTCGATGGGTATTTGAAGGACAAGGAGGATGACTCGATTCTTTTGACTCACCCAGTGACTGGCGATGATTTCTCCACAATAGTTCATCAGTGTTGCGGCGTCCAGCTCTTCGGCTGTCTGGTAGAACCTGATACAGTTCCTCACGTTCACTGATGACATCACTCCTTTCTCACATCTGTATTTGAAAAACAATGAATGTGTTCAAAAAGCTCAGTGTTTATTCTTCAACACCAACAACTCATTGAAATGATTTAGATGTACTCATTAAATGTAAATTTCAAATTATTTTCTCTTTATTAAAAAAAAAAATAACCTCCTATTAATCGCATGGCCTTTTATCATTTATATATAATTATCATTAATACATTATTCCTTTTTTTCCATACTTCACCTTTTGATTTCACACAAATTTATATAGAGTATACTAAACTTTAAAAGTTTGGGGTCAGTAAGGTTTTAAGAAATTAATAGATATATTCAGCAAGTATGCAGAATAATCAAAAGTGATAGTAAAAATATGTATAACGTTAATAAAATGTTTAAAAGAATCACAGTTGTTCTGTAGTTGCAGTACTCAAGAATAAAAGTTGATCGTTGGCATAAAAGCACAAAACATATATAGCCTGTCTGCTTGCCATTTAGTAACTGCTTTTATGCAAAGTGACTTAAGAATACCTTTTGATGGGAGAGGATTACGCACTTGACTCAAGGGCGCTTTGATGATGGGCCATCACTGTTTAACTATAAGCCTCTTTCAAGCCAATGCCAGGTAAAAGAGCACATGCTTTCAGGAAGATTTAATTTGATGAATATGACTCAGTGAAGGACCAGAGTAACTAAAAATAATGGCATGATGCATTTGTAAATATTTTAGTAATCAAGCTTAGTGAGTGAGTGAAGTGACTTGTGGCCAGGAATGGTGACCCATACTTGAAAATTGTGCTCTGCATTTAACCCATCCAACGTGCACACACACAGCAGTGAGAGGTGAACAACCACGCGCTCGCCCACACCGTGAACACACACCCGGAGCAGTGGGAGCCCGGGGAGCAGTGCGGGGAATGGTGCCTTGCTCAAGGGTCTCCCCTCGGTCGTGATATTGAAGGGGGAGAGAGTGCTGGTTATTCACTCCTCCCACCTACAATCCCTGCAGGACCAACACCCTATTTATTAGGCCACGACTGCCCCCCAGCCCCACCTATGAAATCCATTTCTATTTTTCGTTAAATTTTCCATTAAAATTTTTCTGGATTCCATTTTTTCCAAACTCTATTTGTTAAATTAAATTGTATTCACCAAAAAAACGGTCTAATTAATTGAAATCATCAAACCTACAATTTTAATAAAATAATTTAAATATGAAACATGTTTTTTCCCCTGTCAAATTCAGTTTTATTTTTTACCAAATTCTGTTTTCCATTCATTTTAATGGTTTTGTTAAATATTAGGGTACTCGTCAAAAACATCTCATTCATTGATTTAATAAAAACATTTTTTTTTAAATACTGGGTTGTGCATTTACATTTCTGTTAAATAAACTCTGGTAAACATTCCTTGAAATATAACGCTTTTATAATAATTGTAGTAGTAGTAGCAGTAATACTATCATTACATTATGTAATATTTCTGTCATTATTTGTTCTACTTCAAATGGTATTTTAGTGGCTTAATATTCACAGACACTAGTCCATATGTTTAGATTTAAGTGTACTGACCTACTTTTGATGTATCCATCCAAAGTTTGTAAAATTCTATGACATTCTGTGTTATGAAGTCAATTCTATTTTTACGTCTAGATCATTTACATCAATCTGAAGGGTGCTTTATTTACTAATTTGTTGAGTGATTGATAACAGCAGTAACAATTCTGCTGGTGAATCACAATGACATGTAAAGAAAGACGCAACATGGGTCATAAATCTATGCAGTCATTTGCATCTGCTTTTCTAAAGACACCGCTCCCACCTTTCTCGCAAAAGATGGAGCTGGAAGCGGTTGGCCAGCTTCATCAGGTCGATGAGGAAGCCATCATCTCCACTCATCTCCAGATCATCCGTGTAAGCCCAGCGCAGCATTGCCATGGCAACCTCTGGTTTGGCATCTAGGAAGTCACATGGGAAAGCACAGGAAAGAATCCAACAGCAGGTTCAGTTTTGAAGGATTTGACACTACTGTACTCTGCATTTGAACAATAAGGAAAAAAATCCTAGACATCCTACTTGTTTAGTGCAGGTTGTAGGAACCAGCCATTGTTACCTGAGAGGTCCAGTTCTGAAGTGGAGGCCATGTTGGCTAAGCTCCAGATTTCACTCCGAGCAGCCAGCACGAATTTATGAGCATTGAACCTCTGCTGTCCAATCTTCACCTTCAGATCACTAGAAAAAAAAACAAAAAAAACATTGATATTGTTGTACTAACCTTACACAGCATGTCTTTGAAATATCCAGTCATCAGCTAGCATATTGTTTGATGCATTACAGTTTATGTATTATGTAATGTCTCCGTGAGGTCAGTTCTGAGACTACAGTCTGGGCTCAAATCTCAGACGGATCGTTCTGTAACTTCATAAGAACATGGTGCAATATAAAGAAATACAACTGCAATACAACGTCCTAACTTTATAGACCCAGAAGACGCATTAAAACCCTTTCAGGCAGTTTTAATGCGCTTAGAGGCTATATGAAACTACAAATCAAAACTTTAATATTCTAGGGGTAGCAAAAATTCAAATGAAGTCAATTCAAATCAATCTTATAAAAACTGTCGAGACCTGAACAAAAACGTCTACGTCATATTTCACCACAAAAAATTCTGTATGTATCAAGTATATGCCATTTGGCATTTATAATCCATGCTCATTTTAAAAAGAGAAATAATAATATTTGATTAAAGTAGAAAAATAGGTTTCATTATTATGAAAAAGATTTTAATGCAAAAAAACAACAGTGGTAAAAATGTTGTACATCTTTTTATATTTGCCATTAATTTTGCCTCTGAGGTTAAATACGGCCTCATCAAATCCAGCGCTTACCTGTACTGCTCTTGCTGATAAAGGTCCGACACAATGGCCAGCAGGCGGCTGATGAAGGAGTCACTGGCCTGGGAGGTGGAGCCGGGGAGAGAGGCCTGGGCGGCCAACACAGAGCACCGCCGCTCCGTCTCCACCAGCTTCTGCTGCATCTTCACATACTCCTGCCTCAGCAGAGCAAGGTGCTTCTGCAATTTCTGCACCTCCTCTGCAGGTATGATGACAATGATGGAGAGATGAGGGGCGAGAAGGAGAAAGACGACGAGAAGTAGTGGAACACAAGGAATAAGTACATGGGGTATAAAGAGAAAATTAGGGTAAATGGATAAGAAACAGTTAAAGTAAAAAAAAGTGATGCCAAAGGGAAGTGGAAATGCCATGAAGAGAAAGAGAGGGACAAAACACAGATATGAAAACTGCTTACACACAAAGACTTCCCGAGCACACACAAGGGATGTGAAGTGACACAACGATATGTGAGGAAAAACTATTTCTGCTTTTTGAAAAAAAAAAAAAAAACACTTTTGCAATGGTTTAATTAATGAACAACAAACACACATGCTCATATACACCCATTCCACTTATACCACAAAAAACAACTTTAAACTCGTCATTCTCAGTGTGGTAACTGCCTTGGATCTGTAACTAGAGGATTTCACAGCTTAACCCACATTCCAGAAAGGGCCGCTTCCTTCCTCTTTCCTAGAATTTATTTCTGTGTGTCTAGAATGCTGAGGTTACACTTTGCACTACATGAGCTTCGGTGCTGAGAAAGCCGGTCTAATAATGAGTTATCATTTGACATTTTTAGGAAAATCTTGAAATGCTGCTAAAAAAAAAAAACAGCAAGCAGCACCTGGTGTAAATGTGAAAGCTGTAAATATTGTGAAAAGAAAAGTAACCATTGCGACCAATTAAACCTGTGTGCGAAGGATTAGCAGGCTCTCAGTTTAATATGTGAGCCATTTGACTTTAGCCTAGATTCAAAAATCCAGTGTCCTAAGCAATCAACAGCTCAAAACCATCCAAATAGGTACCATAAAGTGTTTAAAAAGCTCACCAGTCAATCAGATGACAGGAAACCTCGAAGCAGTAACCTGCCACAAGTAGCTATTGACATGAATTACACCTCATGACTTCAGGAGAATAAATCATTCTCGATTATCTGGAAATGGTGTAATTAGTGCACAATAAACTGCTTTATTAATCTTTATTTAGAAAGAGGTACAACCTTCCAAAACGCTTGAACCATTACGCTCTTCACTAACGTCACATGTTTGCATTACTATAATACAACTGCACTAGACTCTTGTTATTAGCAACGCCGTCTTTTAAAAAGAAGTAAACAAAATGACTGCTTAAGTGTTTTTAAGGTGTGTGAAGAAGACGGCATTTAAATGTACTGTTTCACAACATGTCGTGAAAAGATAAAGAAGGGAGATGTCACATGAGCTGATAAAAGTAACGGTTGCAACCGTCTGCTGCGACTTCTCTATCAATAACGATATTTGCAAATCCGTTAATAACGACAATGAAGCGCGATAAGGTTACATTTGTTTTCTACTGTCACGGTGTCATGTTGTATATTAGAATATATTAAATATAAAGCGCAATGCATTGTCGGATGTAAAAAACAGCTTATACAGCAATGCACATTTATCATTTGAGACTACGAACAACGGGATAAAAGACTAACGACTTTGAAGGTAAGCGCTGTATATGACAGGGTTTCCAAAATCAACCATTTCCATTTCGTTAACGTTACATGTTCTGCGACAAATACAACTGAAGAAAAAGCCTATATTTTATGTTTCTTTACACGACAGCTCAAATCACCCGGCAAATGATTCTCCCCACCGCCCAGCCCACCACCTGACTTGCAAGCAGCTAGCTGGGGGGGAAACTAAGCAATAATGTGGCTCATTTCAGAGGTACGCAATATTTGTTGCCAACTGGCTGTGGAGACATCAATTAAATGCGTTATTAGGTATGTCCGTGGTGTGAAGATACAAACGCTGCATGTGTTAAACAGAAAGGGCGTGAAAATAAGAAAGAAACCATTCTCATACCTTCCGCCATGTTGGATCCGTGGCTGCTCGCGCCTAATACCGCGAGAGAACGCGAGAGGAAGGTTTTGATTTGGGAGGAGCGCGTGCGTGTGTGCGTGTGTGTGTGTGTGAAAGCCATACATTACGTTTGTAAAGTGTATTATCAACGAGTGTAAATAATATGCAAGTCTGATTGCCAAATAAACCAACCGTACATGGGGCCTTTATTATGCACTCTTATTTAAGTTTTATTTAAAAAAAAAAAGCCAAGGTGGTCCTCAAGATTGTTCCAGACATTAGGGATAAGGAATTACATTTAGATAAATGCCCTCTTTGGCTCACATCTCCTAAACCCTTTCTAAAAATAGGGCCTAATCGGTTGTATAAAAGTCTCAGTACAACTACATGGCACTTACACCACCCAGCGTGGCATCCCTTGCACATTAGAAATATCCATTTTCTTTATTTCAATTGTTTTGATGAAAGCCAAGCAATGTCCTAGCCAGTGTTATTGTATACCAAAACTATTCAAAACCTTTTTGTGAAACTAATTAAAATGATAAACAAGAGATGAAATACCTAAAACAAATTACAAACGTTGACTTGGCATCCAACGCATATAAATAACATCTAGCACTAAAACTGCTGTAACTAATAAAAATAAAGCTTTACAGAACAGAATGCCTTAAAAACTACAGAACAGTAGATACACTTTTTAGCCAGTGGTTTATGTAAAATTGTCATGGTTTGAGAAAAATTAAAAAAGCACATACATTTGTAGTAATGCTGGTATTGATGAGTTTCATAATACTTTAAAGTTTGTGACAACATTTTAAACAGACAGCACACTCAAACAAGTATTGGAAAAAAATTATATTTTAGAAGAACTCACTAGAGGTGACAATTTTCATAACATGAAAAATATACATCGGTATTTTGTCTTTGTACATTAGGCAAAAGAACTGCAGTAGTCTGTCAGAGCCAGAATAAAATTAACCAGAGAATTAAAGATTGTGGGAGAAGAGAGAGTGGGATACAGGCAGGCATGCACACACACACACACACACACACACACACACACACCTCTGCTCAATCGCCCTTAAACACGCACGCCTCATCTGAAATCCCAGAAACTGTTTGCAAGAAATCTACATTTAAAGCATGGCTAAGAAACCTATCAAAGAAACCACACAAAAGGGGTGTCAAGCCCCCCCCCCCAAAAAAAACTGCTCTGATACAAGGGAGAATCTTTACTAGAAATCGCATATCAATATCCAATTTTAATATGTCCGCACATTATGTGGGCAAAGCAGTTATTGCTACACCAAAATAATGCTGGTACAAGGGTTATGAAAAAAAAAAACCACCTCACATTCACACAAGCTTGAGAGGATGTTGAGCAGTTCTTAAACATGTTCCTCCCTTTAGCTCCTGTTTGATGCAGGGCACATAACAAGCCAAGCGGTTTAAACTGGAGGCACTTTTGAAAACAAGAGAGAACTTAAAACATGCAGAAAAAGAAGAATCACATCTGATGGGTTTCCTTGCCATTGCCTCCCTGCCTCAAATGGACGACAAAAGAGAAAAGATGAGAACCTGACACTCAGAATGCAGTCATCCTTTCAGCCAAAATAAGAGCACTCCCCTTCCCCCCACCCACCCCATTTAAAACCAAATCAGAGAAATACCTTCATGACCCCTAATTAATAAGAAAATGACCGTGCTTTACAGCTATTTTACCTGAAGTGTCCCGATTGAGAAAGCCTTCCATCATGACGAGCATGCTTTGAATCCTATCGATAGCTTACCCCTGCCTTCCCCACCCTAAAAACTGGATCGAGTTTGAGTGAGAAATGCCAAAGCAGACTTTTGTTCACACTGACAAGTGGGTAAGTGAGGCCACTTGCACCTGTAACAGATCTGATGTGAGGCAGCCGGAGGGGGAGCCGGGAGATGAACTATAGTCTTCAAGAACTTTACATGATGTCACACTCTAACTACAGAACTGCTATTTTATTTGGTACTAAGTCTTGCTGGATGGATAGGAACAAGTTATTATATATTATCCGGTTTTTATGTCTGTGCTATGTACACATCTTTACAATCTCTTCCTGAAAAGTTGAATCAGTTCATAGACTTGAGAAGAAAAAAAAAAAAAAAAAAAAAAAAAAAAAAAAAAAAGAGCATAATTGTTTAGGTTTTGTCTTCTTTTTTTGTTGGCACTTGCTTGGCGTATTCTGTCAGCATCTGTGATGGCCTTATGTTCTATTGCAGCCTATTAATGCCAGTCTTTTACTGCCAACATTCAATGAAAACCAGTCCAGCAATAGGGTGGTAGAGTGCAAGAAAACAGTGCCATGTTGTTTCTCAACTGGAGACCTGTAAAAGACAGATATTTTAACAAATGTCAGAACATAAACCATATGCCAGAGTTCTTAGACCTTTATATATTTAAAGCCTTTAAAACCTCAAAGCTAAAGTTTATTTTATAGGGTGTGTATATATTATATATAAAACCAATAGCATGTTTGGGGCTGGATAAATTTATTTTTTTCAATTAATTAATTCCCTTATTTAGCATGGATGTCCTATATAGATCAAAAGTGACTCTAAAATCTATAATGCTTTTTTTCTTTACTTTCTATGAACTGAGAAAATCTTAAAAAATGCTGATAATAAGAAAAGTTTCTTAAATATTAGATCAGCATATTAAATAATAATAATAATTATAATAATATGATTACTGAATAGCACAGGTGCCTTAAGACACGGCTGATCAATATTCAGCTTTGCCATAAATTAAATACAAAAATAAAAATATTCTATATTAATGTTTTTATGGTAACACTTTACAATTATAATAATGCATTTGAATATGCTGAAATTAACATTAACTATGATTAATAAATGCTGTATTGTTCATTTTAGTTCATGTTAACTAATGAACTGTATTGTAAAGTGTTGCCGTTTTTACTGTACTGTCAAATGAATGCTGCCTTGGTGAGAAAGGCATCATTTCCTATCAACCCAAAAATATGTGTGTACCATTTTAAAGGAAACCGTTACTGCGTAAATAAAAGACAAACAGTGCAAACATTTCATAAGCCCTGCCTGAGAGGTCTATAGGGTCTATAGCTTACCCAAGACAGTCTAAGCAGACAACAGAGACACTAACGTTAGCTAACATCATAACACTGAACCTACATTTTCAACAAGCTTCGGGAACTTGTTAAAACAGGTTAGCTCACATGATTACTATGACAGAACTCAGACTGACAAAAGCTCTATTCTGAGGGGATTAGCCCTGTACGGTAAAGTGATGCAATTTAAACTGCGTAAATTTAATCCTGTAATAATCAGTAATATTTTCCTAACTTTTTAAAACTTCCACATCATGCAGATAAATTTGAACACATTTACAGTTTATTTAAACTAAAAAAAACTTACGGATACATACAATCCAGTGTAAATTAACAATGTTAATAAAAAGCTTGTAGATGTGACCACATCCAGTCTGAAGTCATCCACCATTTGTCAAGAACAAACCCTATTCAGCTAAGGGGTGGCTTTAAAACCTACAATAATGGTTCTTTGCATTTTCTGGCTCTGCGTTTAGTTGTCTATCAGTCAGTCAAGTTGGTGAAAAAAAAATAAAAATAGTCACAAGACTGTGGCAGTAAAACGAAATGGTAAAAGTCCATGTGCTTACCCTGAAAATAGTGAAGCTACAAGCTGCTAGATGAATATCACTCAAAGGCAGTCTCTTGGCTCTTTCTTACACAGCGGGCAACTTTTCTTTTGAATTCACCATGTCTGTCTTCCCTCCACTCTTTCTGAAATATTAAAGTAAAAAAGTAAATAAAATAAAATATACACACGTATAAACAAAAAAGGTCAAATATGATTTCTTATTTATGGTGAAAGGTACAGCATAACATTCAGCTTAAAGGCACAAGATGGAACTTGAAGCAAATAATTTATTAAATATCTACTGATAAACATCTATAGTCAGACATGTTCAGCATTAGACTTACTGCTGCATCAACATTGGCAGGAGAATCTCCATTGGGGTCAGCTAGCATTGAGATAACGCTGATCATGATGGTCTCTACAGTGTGAATGGGCAGCCAGCGCTCTTCTGGTTTTTCATAACCGTATTTATCCTCCCCCGGCTCGTGTAATATCGAAATACAAACATCACCATTTTTGTCAACTGCAAACAATGCAAAGAGAAGACATGAGCTTTGATGTCAGTTATTACAGCCTTACTGTTAACCACTTTCACTGCTGCATTGTATTTAACAAACCGGTGGAAATCATAAATACGGTGGCTGATACAATTATTCAATTACCACCAATAAATGGCTAACAATAACACACAAGATGCAGTGAATGTGCGTAATTCGAAGGTTACATCATAATTTTATGAGGCTATGTACTGCGTGTTTGTTTTTCTATACAAACATGGTTGATGAACACTGATGAACCAAGTGTGATGAACCCATACTTACCATTTGGATGCCATATTTCTGTTATGAACTTCATTTTAGGAGGCCTGAGAGGATAGTCTTTGGGAAACGTAAGATGGGCTTTAAAAACACCACCCTCACTATAACAAAATTAACAAAAAAAAACAACATCATGTTTTGCATGAAACAATTGAAACCGATTCTATAATACTGAAGTGAAATTAAAATTCTGCCATTTACTCACTGCATGTTTTGCAAACCTTTTCAAAGTAACACAAATTTGATTCTAAATAACTGCATATATCCTTTAACTCATAACAGTTTAAGTTAAGTAAGGCATTGTGTGACATGGCATTTAATAAGATAACAGACTTACTAAAGTGTATCAGGAGGGCCGATTATTAGCACTTCCCATCTGTAGAGGTCATTATCATCTATCAAACCAGCTGAAAAACCTTCCACAGGATTTTTATTCAGTTCTGTCAGGAAAATAGGACACAAAGATACTGATTAGCCGTTTTATAAGACAGAGGGGAAAACAAATCTGCTATTTCAGGTCAAAAGGGGCATTTGTGGTTTCACATGGGTGTTGACAGAACACCGTACAACCACAGCTGCAAAATTAAAACCGTTTTTGCATCTGTGCAGCATTTCAGAAAAAAGGAATAACCAGTTTGCCTGTTTGTCAATAGATCATCTGAGCCTGAAGCCAAAGAACACTGGCCTGTCGATGCCTGTGGTCTCAGACGCTCTGTCTGAACTCCTGTGTTCTAACAAGAGAGAGCAAAACAAAATCACTGGACCACCTTGTTGACAAAAACAAGCTGACAGCTGGGTAATCCAGTCATATAGATGTGTCACTTTTATGAGCACATGAATCATTAAGACAGTCTGGTACTCTTTCTAAGCGCCTCTACACTGCAACACAAGAGGACTCACTCTAAAGAGCCTGTCACACCAATGACAATAACTAGAAAGTTTTAGCAAACGTAGCAGATCTACAAGTATAAATCTACATCAAAACCACAATGACACAGAGAAACAATCAATGCAATCGCTTTCTGATGCAGAACATAAACATTGACAGCAAATCCGAATCTTGTGCATTTAAAGCAGCAGACGGTAGAACTACAGTGTGTACTTGTAATTAACAAAACATTATTGTGGACACTTGTCTTGTTGTCGTTCTTGGTGTGAACAGGCCTTACGGAGTTAAGATCTCCTACATTTTCCTAGCCCGTATCTTTACAATCCAGCTTAAATGGACGTTGTGAGGCTTTTTTTTCCCCCTCAGAGGGTTCACAGAGTTTAGAACAAGGCAGATGAGTTCACCATGCTGGTTCTGCTGAATGGAGACAACCAACACAGCCCTGATCATCCCCTGAATCAGTCAATCAGCCACAAGGCCACCACAGAACCTGATGCCACGCTCACTCTGTTGACCCTTGGAAAGAAATAGGCAAGTTGCCTCCATGCATGTGTAAGATGAGTAATTTGTGGGGGTGGGGTTGCTTGAGCTGTCCATGCTGCAAAGAGACAGCTGTCATGAACCCAATCTAACATTTGTAAACATGGTCTGACATGTACATCAAGTTTAAACTCACGTAATCTGCTTAGTTTGACCCCTAAGCAACTAATTCACTTCCCTGGCTGCACTGCGCAAATGGGGCCCAGTGGAGAAATCCTCCTCTGGGTTGAACGGAGTAAAGCTGACACTCGCAGATCATGTTGCTCAGCGTGTACTGGACAAAGAACGGGAGAAACAGACTAACATAGACTCTAACAGCAGCTGATTGTGTATACCACCATAAATAAAAAATGAGGTCGGTGGTATACGCGTATGTACATGTATCACGACAGTACAGTAGGGCTGGGGGGTCTCTAGTTCTCGCTGTACCGGTGAAGCTGGTGCTCGAACAGCAGCCATCAATTTGTTAGCTTAGCCTATTAGCCAACCTAGAAAAACAAAGGGATTTGATCACCCCGCTGCGGGGACAAGGCACACAATGTACGGCTTAGAAATCTCACTTTCACGCTCTGTGGGAACAATTTGGATTCGGCGGACCATGATGAGGTGGTGAACGGAAACGGGGCCAATGACAGAGTTTCTCTGCGTTAACGAGACGATCTACGGACTGCTATGTAAACTGCGTCCGGACACAGATGTCAAAACACGGGCTAGCCGACTGCGAACGGCGCCAGTGTGAGAGACTGATGCGCCTCACTTTTAGACATTCCCATCACCAAAACTGAATACAACCAAAAGAGCGCGTTGTCATCTTCACGGCTCGCGTAGATTCGTTAGACGTAGCGAAAAAGGCATTTAAAAATAACAAAAGACGGCTGAGTTAGCCTTCAGCCTGGTATTTTAGCTGCTAACGTGCTAACGAAAGCGTTAGGATGAATACAGCGAACGTTAGCAGCTAAAATAGCGGCTAACGGCTAACGGCTCCGTTTCGACTGCATCGGCAGCTAAATGTTCACCGGCTCGTTAGCCTCGCTTTGCCGACAGCCTTTCGAAAATTACCTGCTAGCTGTCTCCTGAGTAACAGTGCTGACTGGGGCTCCGTCATGTTTTTAATAAGTTATATTCTAGGTCGTTCACTTCGCTAAAGAAAAAATATGTTTGGATGTTCTTGCGCGTCTTTCCGTTCCTGCTCTAGTCCGTTTTGCTCAACATTCTGCCGCGAACTGCGCATGCGCTCTGCTCTCTGAGAGGCCGCGAGGAGAGAGCGCTCCAGGGGTTACTTATGGGCGGAGGATCGCGCTTGTCTTAAACGCATACAGTACACTTATTCATGGCGAACAGTAAAGGCTTGGACCGCGGGATTTTATGTATGCACCCCGGAATGATGAGTCAGAAACAATATTGACAAATGCACACAGAAAACGATCAGAGGAAAATCATTAATCGTGCGCATACTTTATATGCTCATTATAGCTTACTGCTGTTATGTTTAGGCATTAATTATTTGCGCTTCTTAATTTTTGGAAGTGTCAGTTCCAGTGAAACGTTTTTTATTTGATCGAAAGCACCGTGTCATTTAACCACTAGGTGACAGTAAATACTAATAAATCTAGTTTAAAGGGAAAGTTGACAAATATGACATTTTTTTACTCACCCTGAAAATATTCCAAAGTTTCTGTTTAACTCAAAATAAAATATTTGAAAGAATATGGGTAACTAAACAATCGTTTGCCTTAATTGATTTTGATAGTATGGGGGTGGGGGGGACTTTGTTTTGTTGTTGTTATTTTTTTCTCTTTTGTTTTTTTCCAAAATATCTTCTTAGACAGAAGGAATACATTTATACAGGGTTGAACAACTTGAGAGTGAGTAGCTTAATGAAGACAGAATTTTCATTTTTAGGCAAACCATCCCTTTAATCTTTGAATAGGCCTACAGGTCCGTGGACCCCTACTACATTTCTTACAGGTGATGTACCAAGTCATGTACTACAAATGACAAGATGTTTTTGAACAGTGACAGTTTGTTTTTAGCATGCTCATCACAATTTGATGTTGCTGAATGCATACCACAAACTACTTTTTTAACTTTTTTCATGACATCAGTTAATCATTCATTGGAATCAGCAATATAGGAAAGATTGGGTGCACAGTTGCATGCAGAGAGTTGTTACATATGGTACAATATATATATATATATA
>JAUMHI010000040.1:6404186-6420201 GCA_032359435.1 Enteromius unitaeniatus | reverse complement strand
CAGCAATATAGGAAAGATTGGGTGCACAGTTGCATGCAGAGAGTTGTTACATATGGTACAATATATATATATATATATATATATACACAGCGTTTTTGATTTTTTTATAGAAGTTGTCAGACTATTTCTCATGAGTGACAAAAGTCTGCATAATCTGGAAAGCAGATTATGACATCTTAAATTTCACAATTCTGGTTTAACAAATCCTTGTAGAAAGGCTTAACTACAAAAAATACATAGTCCAAGCCAATATGAGATTGACCCAGGACCACTACTAACTGAATAGATCCTCTCACTGCCAAGATATCACCAATAAACATGATTATGGCTTATCTAGATGAATCTTTCTGTGCTAGAAGATTAAATTACATTTAAAGAGTTCCCCCACTGCATGGTGTTTGTTTTCTGGCAGCTTTGTTTGTCAGACCTTTGTCCTGGTGTTCAGAACACTACTGTGAAATGTAATGCCAAAAGCCCTGGCAGATCTCAGTAACAGTGTGAAGCAGAAAGAATGACGCGAACATGAAGATGAAAATCTACTGGTTTGTGGTCAATTGCAACACAAGGAGGAACTGTACTGCTGCGTGTGACCAGAGGAACGGGGGTAGGGCTTGATTCTAACTTGATAACCCTGCAGTGTGTTCCATTCACAGAGGAATGGCTTTCTGTTTCTACGTGTGACATCTCAACAAACATACCAAAAAAAAAAAGAAAGAAAGACAGAAATGGATTAGAGTGGCACTGGGCATCAGAGCACATAAGCTAAAGTGTAAGTAATTTTGTGTTTAAATTACTGAGACTGTCAAGGTGAAATGATCTTCTAATGAAATGTTCCTTCTGAATTCTTACACAAAAAGTGTTAGCTTAAAAACTGAAATATAGAATAACTTCAATGTCTAGAGGATGAATTTTAAATTCACAGCTAAACAATGATATGGCATTGTCTTGTCTCTGTCGTTCAACTAATCATCAAAACAGTGGAATTGTTGGCAGTCTGCTAAGGAACTTAGTCCTGAACTGAACCTGTCTATTAAAACAATTTCTTTACAGACAATATAACTTTTAAATGTATCAAAATAAAACAATAACAGGTTAAGGTTAACCATGTTGGCCATACAAGTTACAAGATGATCTTCCTCTTTTAAAAGTGTTGTTTCGAAAGTAGCATCAGCTTGTAGGTTGTGAAAATAGCCACACAGGTTGCTGAGAGCAACTAGTAAGATCACAACCAACTATGAGTTAAAAGCTTGCAGTCTACCTTGCAGTCTGTAATACAGCAATAAAAGTGCTCATTTAAGAATTCATGAATAAAACGACAAATAACTAAAACCATATATACAGGAAATTTTGTGGCATTCTCTTTAACATGGATGCTTTGTATAGTGTTTTCACAGCATATAAGAAAAAAATACACTGGAAACTGGAAGCAGGTTAGGAATCTGTTTTGTTACCCTCTGTGTTTGGTTGTATGTTAAACCATTACATAAAAGCTTCTGCTTGCCATTATAAATTATAACTTTTCAGCATGCCCTTATTTCTTGACCCATTTACACAGGAAGTACACAGTTGTACTTTGCACACAAATGGCCTATAAATAAGTCAGATTTAGTCAAACCCAAACTTCCTAATGACAAATAAGCACAACTGCATCAGGACTTAAAATGTTAACAAGCTAAAAGGTTAGCAACACTGTTATTAAAGAAGTAGCATCACTGGGAAAGCAAAAACATCTTCTAGACATCAAAATCAGATACTTGGTTCTACATAATTTGCATTAAATATAAGCTACATTTTTCCAATCCAGCAAAACCTATACAAAAAATGATTTGATAAAATACTGTTGAGTGTTGAAGTCCTTACAAGGCGTTTTTCACTAGCTGTTTTCAGTGATTGTGAATTGCTGTGGTTACCCAAGCATTGTTCAGTGTCCTGGAATCACATTAAAACCATGTGAGGTTTATGCTACAGTTTAAAAAGCATTCATCGGTGCAAGAGGGCTTGAAAATCACAGTGTTTGGGCACTGTGAAGTCCTTCAAGTTATTGTTCTTTTTACAGAGATAAAAACAGAAAAAAAGATACAGTGGGCATCATGACCTCCAACCAAAACAGACCAAGAACCCGCTTCAGCCTCCGCTCAAACACAACTATACGTTACGGCTCCATGAGCTCAGAGCATCCAGATAGCGATGCGCCTTCCACCCAAACAACCGTCATCTCTCAGAAACGCTCCTACATCGCAGTGGCAGTGCTCTGCTATATTAATCTCCTCAACTATATGGACCGTTATACTATAGCAGGTGAGCACACCATCATCAAAGCCGTATCAAATGGAATGGTTCACAGAAAGGCACTATAAAAAGTTATAGCCGTTGTTTTGGTTCTATTCCAGGTGTGCTGCTTAGCATCCAGAATTACTTTGGAATCCCTGACAGCACATCTGGCCTCCTGCAGACAGGTATCAGTTTGAGTTTGTAGTACATTGCGCTGACAACACAGTGAAAAGAAAGTGAACGTTGCAGAACTGGATTTTACAAGAGTACTTCCTTACTGGAGATGAGCTTGTACTTTGTTTCTGTCATTTTTGCAACAAGCCCAGAATTACGCAAAAGTACATTTGTATGTGTAAATGATGCAACGGGTTTTGCAGCATGCATTACTTGAAAGAAGTAACAAGTCTAAATTATCCAATTCTAACTCTGATCTGGTTTTCTGTTTCACATTTGCAGTGTCATGTCACTAAACTGTTAGCTGGCTGGCTGTTCAGCTTACTGACAGTCAATCAAAAAATTAATTTGTGAAATCATGTGATATTGAAGAGTTGAGTAATGGCTATTGAAAAGTCAGCTTTGCCATCCTAGGAATAAATGACATGTTAACATATATGAAACTAGTAATCAGTTATTTTAAATTGTTTCAAAATATTACTGTTGACCTTGATGAGCAAACCTATGAACTACATTCTATCTTCGCTATCAACCCTGTATTAACATATTTACAGTTTTTATCTGTAGCTTTATGTTGTTGGCGCCAGTTTTTGGTTACCTTGGAGATCGCTATGACAGGAAGCTTATCATGATCGTTGGGCTGATTGTGTGGATCGTCACAACATTAGGCAGCTCTTTTGTCAAAAATACGGTAACGTTAAAGTATTTTAAAATATGGATTGCCAGTGTAATTTCTGTTAGGTCCCACAATGTTAGTAATATGTTTAAACTTCTACTTCTTCTGTCCCTTTAAGTGTTACAATTTTAGGAACATATTGTAATTTAGTTTTATTATTTGTATTTTACCACAGCACTTTTGGATTCTGGTCCTGACAAGGGCCTTGGTTGGGACAGGAGAAGCCAGTTACTCCACCATAGCTCCTACTATCATCGGTGACTTGTTCACTGGCACCAAGAGAACTCTCATGATCTCCTTTTTCTACATCTTCATACCAGTCGGAAGGTGAAGGCCTTACTGCAAATTATATATGCAAGCTCATTCAGACTTCTCACTATTTGTATGACTCTGTTTGTCTGTTTTTGCATGTTCCAGACAAACTGTGAGTCTGTGCTTTAGTGATGGGGATTTTTCAGTGACTTTTTCTGCAGGTTACCTCCGCAAATGAATGTCTTTATGAGAATGTCATTTACTCATTTATTCAAATGATTCATTCAAAAACACACATTTGTTTACTCAAAACGGTGCAAAACTTGGCAAAACTGTGTCAGCATTGAACAGTTGTATAAAAATCACAATCATAGTGCTTTTACTTGTGCTAGTGTGGTATTGTATACAATTGTTCCTACCATGACATGAGTTTCGTTGAATAACTAACTGCATGTGTTCCTTTATTCAGTGGTCTTGGATATATTTTGGGGGCAACTGTAGCTAATGCAACAGGGGATTGGCGTTGGGCCCTAAGAGTAAGTGAATATATGTTTTCCAACATTGTACAGAATGCACTGTTACAGCTTTACTGTGTTAGATTTAACATACTGCTAATCTTGTTATAATTCAGTCAACTTAGATGTAGGCTCTGTAATGCATTATATTTTAAGGGTCTAATTGAATTTCCTTCTAACTATTGCATAACTGTACTAAAAAAAACAAGTACTTTAAAGTGAATTAGAGTTAAAGCAGTTTATTTGCTCTGTTCTCACTTAAACATTGCTCGTATACATGGGCTTCAAAGCCATATTGTTCAAGATCTAGTAATTATTTAATTAAGTGCATGAAACAAAAATGCAGTTTTAGCTTGATTTAGTGATTCACTCAATTAAAATATATTCTGATGTTCTGATGTAGGTCAGTCCAGCACTGGGAGGGCTGGGTCTGCTACTTCTGGTGTTTTTTATTCCTAATCCTCCTCGTGGAGCTTCTGACAATCAAGGTGGAGCAACCATGGAAAGCACATCTTATATTGAGGACATCAAGTACCTCCTAAAGAAGTAAGTCAGATGTTTTACAGATTCAAGTTACATTAACTTTACATTTCAGACAGACCATCAACTGTTTGATTACCAGAAATCTTCAAAATATCTTCTTTTGTGTTCAGCAAAAGAATAAAACAACATGAGGGTGAGGAAATGAATGCAATATTTTCATTTTCTTTAACTGTTATTTTTGAATCTGTGCCTTCTTTCCAGTCGGAGTTTTGTCTGGTCTTCTCTTGGCGTGACTGCTATGGCTTTTGTCACAGGGGCTCTGGCCTTCTGGACTCCTACCTTCCTGTCTCGTGCACAGATTACTCAGGGTCTCAGACCACCATGCAAAGAAGAGCCCTGTAACCCTTTAGACAGGTACAGCAAGCAACTCTTTCTTTTTGATTTCATATAACTGGGCAGATCTTAAAGGAAAGCAGTGAGGTTAGCAGTAGTCTAATAAATGTGTGATTAGCCAAAGATTGGTTAGCAGAGACTTCCTCTGTGAGAGTGTTCATATCAGCTTGTTCCATGGTTAGATAAGACATGCTCTTGTGCAGCTGTTTTTGCTCTAGCAATCCTGTCAGTGTATCCGTTTATTATGTTTTTCACTATTTCTCCAAACTCAGTTGAGAGTATTCGTGAGTTTGAACAAGTCAGACTGGTTGGGTAGGTTCTGTGATAATCTAAAACTGAAGTTGATCATCACACTGTTTCTTCCTTCCTTTGTGAAAGTTATATCTTTGGTGGTATCACGCTGGTGACTGGGATTGTTGGAGTGTTTCTGGGCACCAGCATATCAAAGCAGCTGAGAGACAGAGTCCCCAACGCAGACCCTCTCATCTGTGCTGTAGGCATGCTCAGTTCCTCCCCCTGCTTTTTTATTGCCATCATCCTGGCGGCCTCCAGTATCCCGGCCACATACGTAAGCAAAGATCAGCCACGCTCCTGCAGTTTGTGACATTTATCTCCGGTTTCACAGACAAGCTTAACTTAAGCTTAGACCTAGACTAAATTCTCTAACTAACTAACTAGCTCTCTAACTCCCTGAGCTTTTTCAACTGAAAGAAACTTGCACTGACTGATCTTAAAACCTGTCATTGCCATTGTTTTGTCTCAAGATGCACATCAGCCCTGTCTATGAAACCGGGCCTCAGTGTTTGCATGAATGTAAAATAAATAGTTCACCCAGAAGTACTATACTATACTATAATAATACTAATATTAGTGTAGTATAGTATATATTAGTATTTAATACTATACTAATACTTTTCTTTGTGGAAAACAAGTTCATTTGAATATTTTAACAGTTTTTGTCTATAAAAAGAAAGTCAACAAGGGTTAAGACAACACTACGCACTACTGACTTTAATTGCATGTACACACACACACACACAAAATATGTCAGGGTTGCAACATCATGAGGGCGATTGAACAAAGATAGAATGTAAATTTTGGGTGAACTATTAATACTTTAACTGAAGTAATTTAGGCACATAAATCGAATGTTTACAGTGATGGATTATTTGCTGTCATAGCACAATGTAACCACGATAGAGTCTCTAAATATCTGTCCCTCTTTGATTTATGTGTCAAAATACAGACATTCATCGCTATTGGAGAGACTTTGCTGTCCCTCAACTGGGCTATTCTGGCAGACATTCTGTTGGTGAGAGGTTTAAACTACTCAATGCAACCAAAAAGTGCTGAAATGAAACACACACTCTTTTAAATTAGAGCTTGGAGACCTGCTAAGTGATTCAATAATGGTATAAGATGAAAAAAGTTGTGCTTAAGAAATGTCGAAAACACTGGTGTATTGTTTCATTAATTGTTCTTTTTTTTTTTTTCTAGTATGTTGTTGTGCCTACTAGAAGAGCAACAGCTGAGGCCTTACAGATTATGGTCTGTCATCTTCTTGGAGATGCAGGAAGTCCATACCTCATTGGTGCGGTAAGCAAAATTTACAGTACTTACATGAAAGTAAGACAGCAGTGGGGTCAAAGGTTTTGCCATCACTATCCAGAAGTGTTTTAAACACATGACATCACTGGATACAAAATTGCACCTTGTGAAAAAGCAATTGTCTTGGCATAGTTCCTTTTTTTTCCCACAGTGTAATTTAAAAGACAAAAGGACTGTTAACTTATTGTGTGTTTTGTTCAGATCTCAGATACTCTGCTTAAGTACAATCCAGAATCTCCCAGCTGGGATTTCCGTAGACTGGAATATAGTGTTCTTCTGTGTCCATTCATTGGGGTCCTGGGAGGCCTGTTTTTCCTAATGACCTCTCTGTATATCAAAGAGGACAGGAAAGCAGCAGAACTGCTGGCTTCAGGTAATAACAGGCTATTGTAATTACACACTGTCCAAACTGTCTTTCTTCTTGGTGGCCTACTTGTATGTTCCTGGGCATTGGTTTGATTTACAAAATAAGGCATTTAATACATGCACAGCTCAAACCTAGTAGTAGGCCGATTAAAAAAACATACATAATAACGTAATGGAAATATTAAATATAAGTGCCAATTATTTTCACTTGACCATTCAAAGTTACTGATTATTTGTTGACATCAAAAGCTGGTTATTAAATCATTAAATGAACCTTTATTTAAATGGGAAGCTCTGTTAGCTTACACACTCGACACAGATAATATTGTCTGTTAGTTAGTGACATTGTGACCGAATCATGTGAAGGGATATTTAAACAAGGCTTGTGGACAATGGCCTCTTGTCCTGCTGGACCTTTTCCACTAATGGGCGCTATATGAACAGGGCATGATTGTGAGAGAAATGTGAGCTTAAAAAAAATTAAATATAAATATACATTTGTGTGCATTTTTCTCATTTAAGCTAACATGAAACTAAAAATGTATACTTAAAAAAAAGGAAATTATCTTTATTAAGCCTGCTTAACAAAATTGAGCATTGACATCACAGAAATAAATTACATTTCTAAATATTTTATAGAAAATATATGCTATATATATATGCAAGACATGATTTCAGATTGTCCATAGAGCAACTTGTGTGTATAATTTAAACTATTCCTTATTAATTTTATGGCATACTGTTTAAGCTTATAAATCATGAGCATAAAGATTTCCTCTCCTTTTTTATATTTATAAAAACAATGAGATTAGCTGTTAACCAGTGCCACTAGTATACTGTTTAGTGCAGCTCTTTCTGTACTTGTCATATTTCTGATTTATCAAGGGCCGAAATCTAATAATATCACAGTCCAAAGCACCCGTTTGGAAATGTGAAAGGCTGTCAAGAATGCAATCTTGGAGCTGGTTTTGGGTGTTACTCCATAGCGATACATAAATACATATATTTGAATAATTTTCTTCCTTTCTGTCTTCTGCAATTCAGGACAAGCTCCTGAACCACCAGGGATATCCACAGAGTCAGTGTGAGCTTTTAAACACCAACCTAGACCTTGGATGAACTTGGATGAACAGACACTTGTCATTGCGTATGTGAATGCATGTAATGAGACACTGATTAATGGAAAGATTTTAGAATCTTTGGTTATGTGAGAAACATGTACAAGTTTACAACTTGTACAAGTTAAACACTGGACTGCAATCTTGCTAAGAAAAAATATTTCAGGCATTGAATTTTATTTTTTTGTAAAGCCTTACACTTGTGGCTTATCAATGTCCTGCTTACACATTTTCCTTGTGGGAAAAAAACTGCCTGTAATATTTTTTTTTGTTTTGTAATTTTTTTACCAATTAATGTTAAACAAAATGTTGACAGACAAAGCTTGTGATACAATGTACTTGTCATTAGAAGCTTTTGTCCTGCTTTTTTCTCTTAGCAGCTGTGTGCTACTAATGAGTGCCTCAGGGGAACAAGGGGGAGAACATCCCCTTCTGGACTAAAACTGAAAGCTTGAAATACTGTATGTACAAAATAAGTCCTCCGGTGTACTATCAGAGACTTGAAATGTGTGGCCAATTAATAGGCTATTGAAATGTCCTAATTATTTTTATTGTGCTGTTTTATTTCATATACGGTTGAACTTTTTGCTTTTTATACAAAAAGCTTTTAAATAAATGCATATGCTTTTTATTTTCATGGCTTGCCTGTAATATAATTTCCATATACACTAGCTGTTAAAGTCTGTCATACCCTTAAGCAACAGCAGGTGGCAGAATGTACTTAAGTTTAAACCACCGCAGAACATGTGGGCCAGGTTTCACAAACGGGGCTTAGCTTAAGCCAGGACTAGCCATTAGTTTAATTAAGATATTTAAGCAACTTTTACAAAAATGCCTTATAAGAAAATATTACAGGTGTGCATCTTAACACAGAACAATGACACTAACATGTTTTAAGATACGTCAGGGCAAGATATTTTCATTTTGAGACTGCTCAAACATGCAATTTAGGGGGGGGGGGGGTTTACTGAACCATATCCTGAATCCTCTATAACAGAGGAGGAAGTGTCCATTAGACTTTCTAAATATGAATATATCTATTTTTCAGTGTTTGATAAGGCACCTCAGAATAAACCTTAGGGGGTCAAAAAAATGTTAATATTTTCTATTCATTTCCTATTGAGTTTTGAAAAAAACTACATTTTAAATGTTAAAAATTCAAATGTATAATGTATTGTAAATACAAATGAATAGTTTGTTTACAAAATAGCAGTTTACACACTACAAAAAATATGGCAGAATTGGTTGCCAACTGAGATCGGAAGTCCACGAGCCGGGATTCGAACTCAGAATGCTCATAAATGCTTTTTGTAATTCTTTATTTAGTTAATGACTAAACATGCTTTTTACAACAATTAATCAATTAAAGTGAAAGTCAGGACCTCTGAAGCCAAAATCTTTTTGTTTTTTATGCAAGGTGAATGTAATGTTAAAAAATAGTTTATTAAACTTATCTAATAGGTGTCAGACCAAAAAAACGATGTATCTGTGCCAAGATTCACTAAAGTGCATGATGTGGTGTTACTGTTGGACCTGTAGTAATTACCTTGGTGGTCCTAAGAGATCCTAACGCTCATTACCATACATAATGAAGGTAATTAAAAATGTAGTCCTGTATCATGTGTTAAGCAGATAAAAATACTAGTAATTTATAGTACATACTAGTGTTTTGACTTTAATTAATTTGTTGTGGTAATTCTATAGATGCTGTGGTACTACAACAACTATAGTAATATAAATAAATTCTTTTACCCAATACAATTTATCAGGTCATTAAAGTTAACACTACAGTGTTGCAAATACTATAATATATACAGTATAATACACTTAACTATACTATTCTTCAAAAACACTAGTATTTATTCTAAATTACTATAGTACAGCCTGGAAAGTTCATTCATTGATTATTGCTTTAATGGAGCCGAATAGCTGCTGATATTTAATAAGATGCATTAGCCTTAGCTGTCCCTTAGGGTAAGGAAATACATCGGCCAATCCTATTTACGTCTCAGTGTGTGCATCTTGATATCCGATGCCTGTAAGACACTGCCTGTTTTCAAACAGAGAGCTGTCAGTCATCCAGCTAAACCCAGCGCCGGTGTCACTACACATGAGCTCACATACAGACAAGCCCTATAACACCCCCAAACCTCACACATATCATATAAACCAGAAATCGTTTAAAAATAATACAGATACTCAAACACAGACCTCCAGATAAACTGAGCCGCTCGCTTCAGTCATTTTGTCATCACTTATAGAAATAGACCTGGGACGTACTATATTCAAAACTCATTCCCAGGGTTTAAAATTAGTCGTGAGCTTAATAGATGTCAAGATATTCTTGTAACGGTGCAGTTTGGCAGTATTGAAAGGACAGATAATATTGTTTTCCATTTATGTAACCAGCAGTCCAGTGCACACCCTTTCAAACACTTTCCTCATAACACTGAACTGAAACTCAGAGTGCTATTGACCGCAGAAGGTCAAGGTAATTCATTTAAAGCCATTGTCGCTCGTTTGTTTGCCTTTGGCTAGAATCCATTTCCTCTAGCCTGTTTTGTTCTTCTCATCCGTGCTTTCTTGTTTTTCTGACCTTGTGGTCAGAATTTATAAGCCTTTTTAGCGGCAATCTTCAAACTTCACCTCGAATGAGGAGGTACATGCCTAACCACACTGAAAAAACACAGACACGCGTACATACACACAAATGTACACGCATACCTGAAAAACATTCCATTCGTGTAATAGTTTGACCCGCAATTAGGACACAATAGGTATTGTGTGCCCTCCCTTTATCTGAGCAGTTGTGTGCTTCCCCTGATCGCCTGCTGAACCTGGCAGGAAGCTGTCACAATGGCTAATAAATTTACAGGGTGATCAATGAGAAGCGTTACGGTGAGCCAAGAGGAAAAAGAGAGAGAGAGAGAGAAAGCACACATGTATAGTGTTTCATAAGCACACGACCGAGGCATTCTGTTTAAACACACAACATTCTACACAAAGACTCATACTTTCATAAACAGTAAATTATTGATGCGCTTTGCTTTATCTGGCATCCGAACAATACAAAAGAACAAAGTGCCTCACAGTAACTCTCTGGGTGAACTGGGGATGTGCTGTATTATCCAGTGTAATCTGCTGTGCTGTTTATTCAGATGCCCTTAGCTTTTGCATATGTTGAATTATGATGATGCTATGGCCTTCATAACTCAAGTTCTGCTTTACAATGCTGTAATTATTGTTGAATTGCATTTTGCTGTGCTGCTCTAGAGCATCATGCTGTGTCATAATGGTGTTGGGGAATAACTAGCTAAAATGAGCACTTTCTATTCTATTTCGTTTTTCTTTTTTTAATTGACCTTCTAACACTTGCACTCTTTGTATTCTAACTGCTTGTTTTCTTTTTATTTGAAGGGGTCATTGGATTCCCATTGAACACAAGTTAATATGATTCTTTAACGTCTAAATCTTCTTTTACCTTGTAAAAATCGTCTGTTTTCATCAAGCCATTCCAGTCCGTGTTGCTTTAAATGCTAATGAGCTCTGCAGACCCCGCCCCTCTCTTCTGTGGAGTGATAAGCTTTTAATAGGCAGTGTTGCCAACTCGGAAGAGCAGGGCTTTCAGTTAAAATAGATATTACGTTGCTTCTAACTCTATTTTACATGTAAATATAGCCAAAATCACAGCATAGCCATTGTCTATATCTTATGTGTTTTTGATTTCATCAGAAAACGGCTTGATTATAAATCAGGATATTAATCCAGATTAACATCTTGTAAGATAGAGCTAGTTTAACCTAATAATGGGGTGCATTTCAGTCACTATTTCATATTTATTCAGTTTTTCTAATAACAGAAACCATTAAATATGAGTGAAAAGAGTTATATTGAGAATTTGGCTGCATTAAATTACATTGTGTGACTACAGAGAAGCAAGATAATATGACGCAGTGACGTAATGAATATACACATTGATGTATGACGTCATCTAGCGACATCTGAATCACGAATGATGTTAAATGTTCTATGTATAAGTGATGCAGAAGTTCACGTGAACATAGATGCATTTATGTAGATCAGGGATCATCGCCACATTCCCTTCAAAAAGAAGTAACGTTAATCCTCTTCTTCTTCAGCGGCTCAGATGTCAGGAGTTAAAGATGACTGCTATATTCGTGATAACAACTAAACTCTTCAATCACTTAATCGGAGTGTTCCCCTGACATATTCTAAGGTAAAATGGATTTGTCAATTAACTATCATGGGAGGGTCTTGTGCAGAACTATATTATTCTACCAGGAATCTCAGAACAAACTGATTTGAAAAAGGGGATTTTAAATTAGGGATTAAAAACAAACAATTTTTAAAAAATATCATAAGTTGGATGTGTACACACACTTCCAACACACATTTATGTTTAGACAACTTGTAAAGTGAATTTGGCGTCTGATGACCCCTTTAAATAAAAAAAGATTTTTTTACTAAATTCTTTAAATTTTCTTTTTTACTGACCCTCTAACACTAGCATTTCCTACTCTATTTATAATCCATACTTGTTTTCTTTTTATTTATTATGAAACAAAAATGCTATGTGCACTGCGTTTGACTAACCAGGTCACTTATGTACTATTGCTCTTTTGTTGGTTTTGATTGCTTCTGTTGTCCTCGTTTATAAGTCGCTTTGGATAAAGGCGTCAACCAAAGGACTAGATGTAAATGTAAAGTAGTGAAGTTCTTCAGCAAACTTTTTCACTATTCCATTAATCAGCTACCTCTTCCAATGAGTGGGCACGACCAAAAGCTATGTCGCTATTTGAAATATCTAAACTTATATATAAAACTCTCTTATCTCACATTGTCTCTTCTCTCTCTTAATCGTCCGCTCTCTCATTTGAGGCATTGTAATATTTCACTCACCTCATATGCATCGTTGGAAAATTCAGATTTAATTTTAGTAAATAGGTTAATTCAGACATATTACATAAGTTCAAAGCTATATGTGTCTAACTATATAGGCCCCAGATGGCACAAGATGAAAGACTTGTTATCAGTGTCTCTCGTGCTGGGGAGGAAGAAGCCACTCCCTTTCTTATCGCTTTCGACCGGGGGTCCATGACATCACAGAGTGCCCTACAATGCATTTGATCACTAATGTGTCTTCATTATACCGACTCATCTCACTGTCCTCTCTGCTTAGAGCATAAGACATAGATGGAGATATGCCAATACTAATTTCAGTATCTATTTTTATAACCTGTGTAAATCGTTCAGGCCACACGCATGGGCTGACACACTGGAAAAGTTTGTATTTCCTTGACACATGCAATAAAAACAAGCATTACTCAGATTCAAATGGTCAGCATGAAATGAAAACTCACCCTATTTACTTGTAATGCACATATTTTTAGTGATTCATTGGCAAAGCCTTGGGTTTAAAGTTGTACTATATAGACATATGAATTGTCCAGTCAGTGTAAAATATTCAGTGTTTTGTAGTGAGCTATTTTTTACCTCTGCAGCATGCATGTGTTAGTTTCTCTTCTGCTACTCTAAGACCTGTTGTGAATGTGTTGATTGGGTTGATTACAGTCTGCTAATGAACTACAGATCTCTAACACTCCTGGCAGGATTCACTTAAGAGTGCTGTTCTGAGATCAGCCCTCAATATATTGATTCCTATTAACACTGCATTGAAGCAGCTTAGAAAATGAAGGGTTGTTCCTGTGTACTTCATTGACTGCTTTGACAAACATGCAAAAGGGAATTGTTACATCCCAACTTTTAGGGGTACTGTTTAATTATATATGTTAATAAACCAACACGGTCTCATGACCAATTCGTACGTATTCATACAAGGTGGAAAATTCATGCTAATTCGTACAACCTCACTCGTACGATTTGTCTAAACCCAAGTGCTGGGTTGGTTTAGGGGCGGGGTTAGGTGTAGGTCATACAAATTCATACGAATTGGCAACTCGTAAAATACATAGGATTTCGCAAAAATCGGATTAATTCATACGAATTTGTACAAATTAGCCACCTCGTAAAATATGTACGAATTACTGTGAGACTGGGCTGGAATAAACAGCTACCAAGAATACAAGGGTTGTCAGAAAAACATACATGGAAAAATCTATGAAAACAGTACTGTCCAAAAGTCTTATGCCACTAGTATTTACACCAACAAAAAATGGTTTTAAGTCGGTTATCATGTTGTTGAAGTCTTCATTAAATAACCAGCTTAAAAACCTTTTTATTTATTTATATATATGTTTTTGATTCACTTTAATAACAACTACAAATTCACAACTCATCATCTAGTCATCACTGAAAGGCGGTAATGGAAACTCACCTCAAACCCTACTAAATGTTCGATAGAATACCACTGATACATTTAATTATCGAACAACTACAACATATAACATTTTCATTTTTTGTGAATGCTGCATCTCGTTGTCATTTCTTTATGGTCAGTCTTAAGTTTTTTAAATGCCAGGCTTTATGTTCCCCAACATTTAGCCCAAAGCACATAAAAAAGCTGAAACCCGAAAGAATGAGACCAAAACTGAGGTCAGGTTCTTAATCACACAGTGTATCTGTGGTGTGTGCTCTCCCATGTATTTAGCATTCCTGCATGCGAGTTGCTTTTCTGCGTTCCTCTTCTTTTTCCCTGCGTGTTTCCTCCACCATCCAGAAAGCAAACACAGAAATGCAGGAGGGTAATTACAAAGAACTCAGCGACTAAAAATATTGAACACAACTGCACTGTAAAGAGATGCATTGAGATCAGATTACACTGGGCCCCCATTCCATAACTAACGGCATTGCCCAAGTGTGCACTACAGAAACTAATGCACACAATATCTTCAAAAGTTTACTATGCATCACACCAAAAATAATTTTATGCTGAACTGATTTGTTGTAATTTCTAAATCAGTATCTGCAGCCGTTGTAACACAGAGGCGACTAGCACTCTCACACATTGCCTGCATGTGTGCATCTAGAAATATCCTATCTAAATATCCTAACACACACAAAGCACTCCCTGTGCGCACACACACTTTCATTACAGCCTTATCGATCATCCCCCTTTAGTTCGTCCAAGGGATTATGTCTTCACATAGCACCCCTCAGTGCTTCTACTAGGCACTGTGAAACAAAAACTGTTGGAAGAAGTATGAGGAAACAGACAGGGAATGTAAAGGACTACTTGTCTGTCTATCTATCTATCTGTCTGTCTGTCTGTCTGTCTATGGTTCACTCAGAAGGCAGACATCAGAATTCAGGCGGTGAGCAGGGTTAAAGGAGGACAGACACAGTGTCTCTGAAGGAGTCTGGAAGGAATGACGGACACATTACCATGACTGAGCAGCCTCGCTGCAATGAGACTTGTCTAGGATGGAGATGCTTGATGCATTATTAAACTCTGTGATAAAAGACTCTATTCCTATCAACTATGCATCTCTAGCCCTCTGCTGGCTAAATTTAGTGTCTTTGTTCAAGTACAAAATGCGGGGGTCTGGGGAGAGAGATGTCACCTCTGATTTAACTGAACTAAGCAGATTTACAGCAGAGAAAACATTCAATGAGAGTTTGTAAATGCTTGCATGGTTGTAAATGTTTGCAAGAGTCAAAAGCAAAAAACAATGCAGTGCACAAGCTAAACAATATAATTTTTTATATAGACTCATTTTTGAGGGAACACTAGAATTTGGTTTTACTATTATAAAGTTGTAAGATGTGTTAGTATTTGCAATATTGTAAGATATTACTACAATTTAAAATAATATTTTCTATTTGAATATTTTTTTTATGTAATTTACTAATTTTTGCAGCCATTACACTTTTTGGTTTTCAAGAAACATTTCTTCAGTGTTGAAAGCAGATGTATTAATATTTTCTGTGGAAACCGATACATTTGTCTTGGTTTCTTTGATGTATTCAAAAGAATGGCATCTGAAATATTAATCTTTTGTAATAAGATTTTAACTGTATTTATTGTTACTTTTGGTTATAGTACATCCTTCCTGAATAAAGATCTTTTTTTGCTTTTTTTGTTTCTTTAAAAAAAAAAAAAGGGTCACACTTTATTTTAAGGTCCAATTTTTGCTATTGACAAGTCCTTAACTATGATCTTTGCTTTAATATATTTTTAA
>JAUMHI010000040.1:6387894-6404144 GCA_032359435.1 Enteromius unitaeniatus | reverse complement strand
TTAGGCATTGGGTAGAATTAGAGATGTAGAATATGGTCATGCTAAATATGTGCTTCATAAACACTAATAAACAGCCAATATGTTAATAAACATAATAGTGAGAATTGGTCCCTTTACCAAAGTGTTACAAAAAAGTACTTCTGAATAGTTGCATGCGTGTGTGTGCGCGTTTATGTATTTTATATGAGTGTCCATGTTTGCTTTAACCATGAATGTGTTTTATGTGAGTATCCAGCTGTTTTGTGATGCATGTGGGTGGTTTGACGTTCTTGCCTATTGTGCCGCCTTGATGTGGTCACACTTACATCCTAAAACAGCAGGGATGAGAGGGTCAAAGGTCATGGAGGTCAGCAGTGACACGGTCTTTACTTTCCTGCATGGCACACTCCAGACGCCTCCTTGGCTCCAAAAACAATAACAAAAATGCATGTATGTGCATATGTGTGTGTCCATGCCGGCCCTTTCCAGGAGCTTGCAAATGACATGACCGTATATGTATGCTCTATATTTCAGCTATAAAGGCAGAAATAGCTGCAGCTACTCAACAGACTTCAAACATGCTCATGCTTACTTCTACAGACAGAAAGGTCAGAAGCATTATTAGTCTGATTAAGGGATAGGTACCGTAGGCCAACAATGAAAATGGTTTAATCACCCTTATATCGTTGATAAATTTGTATGCAAAAACTGAATTTGAAAAATATAAACTGCACATATTTGGGGTTAAGGTTTAATACTTAAACTTAACAACTGCCATAATAATTATTAATAAGCAGAAAATTAGGAGTTTATTGAGGGAAAAGTCACAATAGTGAATATATGTTCTCTATTCTAAACTGTTACTATTTTTTGTCAAATGAAAGTCAATGTGGTCATATGTTGTTTGAAAAGAACCTCGTACATACTTGCAAGTACACAAGGATGAGTAAATGATAGAATTTTCTTTTTTGTATGCGTTAACTCTTGAAAACAGATCAGGGCAAAGAAAGCAAAAGAAACAAAGGGACCTCGCATATTCAATCCACATCACACTGACGCTGTGAAGCCTACAGCCAAAAGTTCTATTTTGATTTGCCACTCTGCGTCCTTGTGGTCTGAAAATGACCAGGCGGTCCGGAATATTGTATTCAGTCACTTATCTGTCTGACCGCGTTCATCTGTATGGTCAATAGCAAGAATAACTCTCCACAATGTGACGATGTAGCGGGATTGCAAAACAGCTTGGGGTTTCTTGTGTTTACGTGTCCTGGAGTCACTCAGAATAACAAACAGGACGCAGTTGAGCATGGAGCTACAACAACAAGGAGTTGAACATCAGCTGCCTCTGTAATGATACGGACCTCTTTTAGGCCATGAACTGGAAAGGTATCTGTTTGAGCAGTTTGAGTGTACTAACTAGTGTTCAGTTATAGAACAATCCAGACAGATGATAATCTGCACTTGTATTTGGTTGCTCGTCAATTTGGCTCATTTTGATTGGAAGAGTTGAAAAAAATCCTAATAAATAGGTGACATTTCGATAGTCCACTTTAGACATTCTACTAACAGTAAGTAACTTACATGTCAACTAGCAGTCATTAGAGAATTAGTACCTGTGTGTTTAACATCTTTCTACCACTTTATTTTAGTAGAGTGAGTTTTTTTGGTGAGTTGTATTAAATCCAGTTATAGTCTATATGATCTCAATTGAACCTATTTGTTTAAATCTAATACTAGGCTACATATTCTGCTCCTCAAAAGCCATGTGAGCTTCGGGATGGAATGTAACAGCACAGAGCCTGCAAAACCAGAGATGGGCTTCAGCTATCTTGAACAGAATATCAGTAGGGTGTCGTGGCAAGTACTAAATAAACAGGCTAATCAGACTCTATATACATGAAGTTGGAATGAACTATTAGCGACTGGCTTTGAAAGGGATGTTCTCAGTCTCTTCAAATCGAAATTCCTGGAATGCTTTCCCCCAGAGCAGGTGCTTCCCGAAACTTCAGCCAGCGCATGTGCTCCTAATCGAAGATCATCTGCGGAACAGTAAATTTAAGACTGTATATAAAGAAAGAATATTAATAATGTCTATAAACAGTTATCAGTTATATCAGAACTGCTAAAAACACTGTTAATTGTAATAGATTTTTTTTTGCCCACAAGTGAGCTTTTCCATTTACAACATGGTAGATAAAACACACCAGAGGCCTCATTATCAGGTTCATACATTGATGTGTTTAAAAGGAGCCCCAATTTATCATTCAAAACACATTGTGGCTGGAGAAATGATAATGTATTATCTGTCATACAGCTCTGTGGCTCCACCACACAGGAAGGAAGGCATCAATAGGACGGCCAACTAGACGAAGGATGTCCAGAGAGACAGTATGGAGCCAGAAAGACATGCTTTAAAGTCTGTTTATTAATTCAATAGAGGTAACTGTTTTGTTTTGTTCGTTAGGTTTTTTTTGAATGCCAAAATCATCTTATCTCCCTGAAAGACAGCAAAAAAATGAAATCGTAACGTAACAACTCATAACCTATTAACCAATTATAACTTGCTTTGGATAAAAGCGTCTGCAAAATAACTAAATGTAAATGTAACCAGCTCTTTGGAACAGACCTACTTGATTTTGATTGGTTATTTGTGGCATTTATTTGTGATTTGTCAAGGCAATGCTGTCCTTAATCATGTTCAGAATTGAATTTAACACAGATGCAAACAAAACTATGAGGGATCGACATGGCAAGCATTGTATAAAGGCCCTAAATCACATGATTTTTGCACACTCACAACTTTCAAAACTGTTTTGGTCTATAGATTTAGTTTCAGAAAGACTCAACGTCAGCTGAACAACTGGCATTTTGTATATAACTACTTTATTTCTAACCCTCTTTTGTATCTCTGTCAAAAATTAAATAAGGCACTATACCCTAAGACTAAGGTCTATGTAATCGGTGCTATTTCCGTTTCTCTCATATCATTCCACTTACTTAACCTCTATCATTATATATGCAACTGGTTAACCTCAGAGGACTTTAATATAAATATTACAATGTTTATTGTATGTGTATTTTGCAATGAATTTGTTAGCTTAAAAATATTACATATTTTTTATGTAAATATTAACATATTTATTTAGAATCCAATAAGAAGTGAAACTGTTATGTTGAAACGTAACTCAGCATTTAACTAAAAGTAACATGTAAATGTTTTGCATGTTGGAAAGTCAATAGAATTATATCACCGCTGTGTCTTAGCACAGCTAACAATAAAGCAAGTTGGGGAATAAATAAAAGTTTAATGGGTAAGAAAGAGGGAATGTAGGCGAAAACAACCAGACTAGAGATAAAACACACTAGCAAAACTAGATACGTTTCTGTGATCTTGAGTTTGATCTGTCAACACAGAATCAGAATGAAAATAATAAACAGAACCAGATAGAGTAGAGGAGGGAAAACATGGCCAACGAGAAGACAAGAAGATACAGACAGAGAAGATCAAATAAATAAACATGACATGGTGAATAAGTAATACTAATACTTATAAAAACAAAAGAGAATCGTATATGAGGGGGCTAGATCACATGGTCATGTAGAATAAAAGCTTTTAGTCTTTGCAAAGTCTTGGATATAAGTAAACACATTCTGTCTTCACTGGTGTGACCGATTCCTTTTATTTCCCTTTTCTGTTAATCAGTCTCTCTCTCTATCTCTCTCTCTGGTTTTATGCACAGCCCTTTTAGCTGAGTCAGAGGCCATTCACCACTTGGGTTCATAACGCCCTGTGACAGCTAAAAAGCCTGTAGTCTCCAGGCTGCCAGAATCCTCTTATTCACTGCATTGGTGTGACCCCGCCGCTCTCACCGTGACTACAGTCACCAACAAGCATCATCAGCCAGGTCTTTGCACGAACCCGACCCAGTATTACAAAGGAGTATAAAATTTTATCTATCCCATGTTAAAAATACTGTGCTTTCAAATGAAGTGGATTAAAGAATCTGCACTGACATTAGTCCTTAAATGATTGATCTACCAAAGCCAAATCTCTGTGTTGGAAAAAATGAAACATGAGGTTGAGTAGTATTTATTGCTATCAGGGGCCCATTCATCTTCTCACAGCAGTAATTGTGCAATTTAACTTAATGGGGAGAACATTTAGCCCATTTCCTTTGAGGCTAATTTAAATCTTATACTAACACTTTTTCTAATACTTCACAAGTAAAACTTTTTCATTTTGTCATTATGAATGACCAGAGGCCCTTTTTTTACTTTTTTTTTTACGATTTCGTGAGATTGCATGCTCATATATCCTTAATCCTACCTAATGCCTAAATTTAACAATTCCCTTACTATTACTAAGCAGCAAATTAGAAGTTTGCTAAGGCAAAAGTTGCAGTTAGTCGTTTGTCAATAGCGGGAATTGGACCTTAAAATAAAGTGTGACCATGAAATCTAACAGCGCCTTAGGAAAGCACCAGTATCAGAACCTTGATTCATTGAGGTTTGATTGTATAAACACTTCCTGTGTAATGATACATAGCATTTTGTGGTTCTGGCAGATGTAGATACACACCATCAAAACCCCAGTCTGGCTTTGTGCCATATTGCAGTTTTTTAAAGATTGTTGTTAGGAGCATATCACATTTAACCTACTGATACAAGCATAAAACAAATAATTAGATTTTCTGTGACCAACTGGAATATTCTGAGAAAAATGGCTATTCATTTTCTGAGACATAAACCAAGTCTGTAGCAATTACAAATTACGCCTTGGCTGTAACTGACTGAAATATAGTGGTGACCATATGTGCGTGTTTATTTGAACATTGGACAGGAAGTTTGCTGTACATCTGCGATCTTTATTTCATTTAGAATCTTGTATACATGTTGTTTTATAAATTCTGAATGATTCTAGAAATGTATTGTTTTAAAAATATTCAAATCATTTGCTTACCCACTATTTAAATGGCCATTGCCTTGCATTTCATTTCTACAGTAACACAAGGAATCCTATTCAGTTCTGTTCCTGTTTGTTGAAGGGGGTAACATTTACACAGCGACCCGGAATGCATTCTTTTACATTTAATTAAAACTATTGTTTTGACCTCATCACATCATCTCTATCACTCATTCCAGCTTGGCTTCTAACAGCTTTCCTACAACATAGACCAGCAGGTCATAACACTTCCCCATCTGTTTCACTTAGTCCCACTCTTTCAATGTCCCTCCTCCTCCTCCTCCATGCTTCTATGTTCTCTCTATTTTCATGTATTTATTTTTACTTTATGACTGCTTGCCACAGCACTGTTATTTAATGCATCTCTCTTAAGTGCTCTTTCTTAATATTCTATTCTCTGCAATGACTCCCTTTTTATCTTTCATTTGATCCCATGCAGCAGCTGCTATCAAGCTTGTTCTGTTTGTTTCTATGTTATGGAAATTCAAACAAACAGCTGAAGTGTGATCTCCTGATACTCACTCCATCCTCAAGCACACTATGCAAAACCTAGAGAAATAAAAGTCTATCTAACAAGACTTATTTGTCTCTGGTTTTGATTAAATCAGTCTGCAACAGCTTGCTTCTATCATCTTTATTTAAGCAGTGATTCAGTGAAATATTTAGTGCATTATAAAATAAACGTCTTAAAAGTGTCTTCAAGCGTGCACACACTTTTCTCTGTACTTTGATTCATAAGTCAGAAGTTCAGCGGCTTGACAAAGAGGAATGTGAAGGAAGATAAATGATACTGTGGAAGTCAAACAGGACTAGCCCCTTTCCCCTTCCATCTCACAATGCTTATCACATCATTATTTGAGGGACAGGAGTTACAGAGACTTCCTTTAGTGATAGTACCACAAAAACAGAATACAAATGCACATTCCTACACAAAAGCCTTTAATTTTCCTCAGATTGTGTGTTTCTTTAACGTGTCAGTTTAAGGCATACTGTATGCATACTGATGCAGTGCGGAACCAAGCCTACCAGAAGGATTCAGAACTTGTGTTTGACAGTCTTTAGGTATTTGGTTTGTCTTAGTTATCTGTGATCCAGACTTTGCTAGGGAGCAGCTGATAGATAGCAGGAGACAGATAAAGACGCTAGGTTCCTTATTGCACAGCCGGTTACCAGTAAAAAGGATGTGAGATTTGCTGGCATGCCGATCACTCAGGAAGGTTACCAAAGACCAGAAGGTAATTTAAACTGTAGCAGGGAACTAGAATACTGACTCTTACACTGCACTAAGAAAGCCTTACAAAGAGAAGCATCACAGAAAAAACCCTGTGGACATTAATAATTATGTTTGCGTCAATCAACCTTGCTTTTGATTTTGTTGTCACATTTCTGAACTTATGTTGCAGTGTAAAGATTTTATCAGTTTGATCTGTAAATTTGAATAGAACCGTTTCGTGCAGTGCAGGGAGATGGAGACCGCAGGAGAGGAGTAGCAGCAAAACAGTCGTTTAATTAATAAACATGGAAACATTTAACGACTGATGCTGGAGACTGGAAAAACACAGACATTTAATACAAGACCAAACACGAGGAGAACTCAAAACAGCAGGGAAACATAGGGAGTATGGAAGTAGGTATGGAGGCCGGAAGGGGGCAGAGTCATACATTACCTCCAGGGCGGATCAGGAGTCCCAGGAGGCCATGGTGGATCGGGAGCCATGGGGTCCCATGTCCAAACTCCCATCCACCCTCTCCACGACCATGGCTATACTGGCCCCCCCAAAAAAAAATTCTGGGGGAGTTTGCAGTCCATGAGGGCCATGGATGCTCAGAGAGAGAGGTCTGGTGGGCAATCAGGATGGGCTGGATCTTGTAGCACAAGCTCTGGAGGGTGCTCTTGCAGCACAACCTCAGAGGGGGACTGGAACGGCTCTCCTGGCCGAAAATCTGGAGCAGGACTGGGACATAGTGGACTGGAATTTTTTTTTTCCAGCCATTCTGTCTTGTGCATTGGAGGGAGATGGAGACAAGGAGTTGCAAAATAGTATTTTAATTAATAAACATGGAAACATTTAACGACTGCCACTGGAGACTGGGAAACACAGACATTTAATACAAGACCAAACACCAGGAGAACTCAAAGCAGCTGGGAAACATAGGGGGTAACTAACTAATAAATCACTTAAACACAGAAACTTCTAAATATGGGCATAAACGAGGGAAACTCTAAATTAAACCAAAACAGGAAGACAAAGGAAAAAATGAAACTAAAACAGAAAGGAATGTGACATTTGATTTGTAAGAAATCTTATGTAGGCAGTTGGTACAATTATGCCAGCCTTCTTAATATAGTCATGATCATTTTGTGCCATATTTAATTCTAAATGATACTTTAAAATAATAAAAAAAACCTTAACACTCAAATACCATGACAAAATGTATATTCATTCTTAGAGTTACAAACAGCATTACTGTCACGTCGGAGGCGATCTGGCTTCTCAGCTGGCACGGAGACACCAAGGCAGAAGTTCTCAATATAGAACATTTCATGAAAAAGAAGCGGAAACACACAATCCAGAAACCTTTAACGACTGCTACTGAACACTAGACAGAGCATGGTTTAAATGTGCAAACTAATCAGGACATAATACAAGACACCAGATTGGGCAAAGCACGAATGACAGAATGAAAACAAACACAAAGCACATGGACAGCAAATGAAAACATAAAAAAAGAGTCTCATGGGACGCCTGTGGGCATGACAATTACATATGTTAGTTTTTTTTTTGCTTTTTTTTAAACATTTTTCTGTCACACCATAGGACACATTGATACATCACCTACACATATATTTATATTTGTGCATAAAATGGTTATATTAGCCCTTAGTGAGAGTGAATATACGTATAATAATTATGTAGATTAAATCAGCTCAAAAAAGCCATTAATATGTTTGACTTATATTTCTTAAAGCAATATGAAACTATTTGGATTAACGAATTCATTATAAAGTCTTTTGAAGACGCTTTTTTCATGCCTTTATTGTCTAATTTTGTTAAAGCATTAAGACTAGGTTAATGCAGAAAAGCACACGAGTGGCAGGACAAAAAAAAAGCATCATATTATGCTATAACATTAACTCGTTTAGTATGATTTGTCCTGACAAGTAGCATACCCTCTAGGAATTAAGATGAAGGGGAAAATAACAAACGAATAACTTCCCTCTTTTCCGACACTAACTTGTCTAGCATCTTTCAGCCTTCTCTCATGAGGATGACCCGCGCACTTCCTAAAAGACTTAAGATAAATCTTAACTACAGTAAAACCCCCCTCACTTCTGACATTTCCCAAAGGACGTTCAGAGTCTTGTGAAAGCAGTTTATTTTAAAGATAGTCATTATAACAGGGGTCAGACACGTTTGCTGTCTGTCCTCCAGAGTTTCACAATGTGTTAAGAAATCCGCGTTGTCAAATACAAATGATTATCGCTTTAACAAAAGGAGGGGAAAACTAAGATGTACTTAATGACGTGATTTGATCTAATCTTCGCTAATTGATGGGTTTCGGTGAAAAGCGGACACAGATGAGCCAAAAAGTGATCAATAGTAGGCTACACTTAATGAATTAATCCAACAACACACACAAGTAAATAAAACGATTAACAGTAATCGCATGCATACCATAATCAAATACTTTCTAACCACAAACTGGAATGTCCGATCAATGTTTCCCAGTAGCCCAAATAGGTAACACAATATTAGTCAGTAAATGCATTGAATTTGATAAACCACAGGTGTTTATTCTGTAATTCCGGATAGATAATGAGCTGTCCAGAGTGCTGAAGACCACGTACCGCTTTCAGACGAGGTGAACTCTTTCACACGAACTGCTAAAATATTGTCTCCTTAACACTTTGAGCCACAGTGTAATCAAACACTGTGAGATTTAACTTCAATGCACTCATCAACGGGTCTTTCACTTGTATGTTTGACATGCAAACACATTTAAAGGGCAAATTTCATGTGTAGGCACAGGGTACAGGTCTTCAGTGATGTCATATGAATAGTTCGTTTCATATTATTAACGTCAGCGTAACTATTCTCATTTTCATATAAACTAACATCGAAGCGCAACCTAAGTTGGATTTGCTTTGTAGCTTATGATTATTTGATGTATACAATAATCGTGATTCATACAACGAACTAAACTAAACTCGTGCCAATCTACAAAAAAAAGTGATGAAAATGACAGTATCTTTTAATACCTTCTCTAAAAAAGTCCTCTAGCGGCGTTCTGCTGCTATGGTTACCTTTATCAGGCGAACGCATTTTTATATGTTTGGAGACAGGTGAAATCTGAGAGTTTCTGCTTGCTGAAATGAATTAAATAATTTGATACACTTTTAAGTTGTATAGCTTGAAGCTTAATAAAAGCCCCCGTCGCATCCCCTAAAAAATATAAGCGCATTATTTCCCCACGGCTCTTGCGTTTTTGCATATAACGCCCTAAAAGAAAAGAGGATATTGCACTCTTTCACATCAGAAAAAAAGAGAAAGAGACACAAAGCAACTGGGTGCGCTCTGTCTCCACTAAATTTCGGTGACATTCCCTTCCTTTGCGCGAGCATTCCAGCGTGAATACAAGCGAGAGCTGGAGGGCGGGGCTTACAGCGCAGCACACTACAGAGCGAGAGAAAAGTGCACTCAATCCTGTCACTGTACAGACATGAACCGAGCTCACCGAGCAATAACCAAATCTATGATTTGCACTCTTCGCGATTAACAGTCAGGTTCGTCTTTTTCCTTCATCGCCTAAAGGTGCTACACTTTTCCCGTCACGACCGTCCCGTCTCCGTTCCGAAATCGTTCAGTCGTTTGCGCTGGATCTGTCTCGCCAGAAGATGTGCGTGGAAAGCGATGGATGTGAAATCGAGGGGTGCAGCAGTTCGGATGAGGTGCACACGCTGTCTGGAAGCATGAGTCCGGCTCTTAAATCCAGTCCAGACCTGCATCCCTGCAAACCTGGGCAGAAATTCCGTGCCGCATTACTCCGATGCCGGTCTCCGCTCGTTGCCGCCGGGATTCTGAGTTTTGGAAATGTGCTTAATTACATGGACAGATACACCGTAGCAGGTAAGACGAGTATTTTCTTGGCGAATCGCTTTACTATCCGCCTCGGGAGAGCGAAAACCGCGCTGGTCATCGTTTGTATTGTTTAATGTTTCACTCACAGACAGGTTTTAGGTCAAAACAGTGACTGGGGAAAATCGCAATTTAAACATTAACATAAGTCAAGTGATCATGTCGCTGCACACGTGCTGAGTTTTATTGGTTTTTATTCAGTGTGATTTAATCAAACCACCCGGATTGAGAGGTAACCCCGTTGTGCTAACATCATATTGATTGGCTACTATGGTGAGTGATCTTAGGTCAATCTAATCTGACCCTCTGCCTGCCAAATGAGTGAAAACCCCAAATCCTCCTGACAATGCATCATTTTAGTACTAGTACAAGCCCTTTTCAGATCAGTGTCCACGTTACACATGATGAAAAAAATAATGGCAATTACAGTCCAAAGTAATTTAGAGCCAAATTCGCGAGAGACGTATTTTATAGCCGTGGTTTTATAAATAGTAACCTCCACACAAGATGCCCTTGGTATCAGGAATCAAGTTATCCGGGAATAAAGGCAGAGCGCAGCCGCGGTGTTTCCATAGAAACTAGAACAGATTTAATCTACTAGTTTTGATGTTGAGTCGAACTTAGCTTCCCTCAAAAAAGTGTGGATGAATGCGTTTACTGGAGATCCGAGGGGACCTGTCAGCTCCAGCACACTCTGAGAGGGCTCATTTTCATGAATAACTAATGATAAGCGATTCGAGATTTGGAACATAGTGCGCTATTAGCTCGGGATTTTTTAAGGATAAGCGTCAATACTAGATTTCCTTCAGCTATATCACTTTGCGTGTGTTTCTTGACAAAATAACCACATTGTAGTTTTCCTAAGCTGCATCCTGAGACACAAAACTGGCTATTTTATATGCAGTTATTTTGTGGAGCTAGTAAATTAAAATGAGCAGCGTTGTTTATATCATATCAATGAAGTAATTGAAGAAGAAAAAGCATCATTTTCTCACATCATGTCGACTGAATAAACGCAATGGAAATGTTCTTCCCGCGCTGAACAGCCTGTTCCCTCGCTTCAGACTCTTGACAGCGCGAGATGCTTGAATGGCGCGCCGCTGCAGCATTTATATATTTTTTTGTAAAAGGGGGGGCTGTAGTTATTCAGCGAAACCCATGATGCATCAAAAGCATCCGCTCTAGCAAAATATTCTCTTATCCCTTTAAATATATGCAAAGGTGCGTTACTGTGCCAGATGGTCGCGTGTTGCGTCGAACAATTTAAGATGTCAGTCAATAATTCATGGAGTGAAATTTGCCAGCACTTAAAAGCAAAACAAAAAATAGCAAAGGCAACGTTATCGCCCCATGGTTGTTTGTAGCGCTGGTTACTACAGCAGCAGCAGTATTACATAAGTCAACCGAGCTGTGATAACATTATGAAAAAGATGTGTTTACGTTTATCTTATCTAATCCTGCCATCTCTAAAATCAATCCCTTTTCCTGAACACACAGATTTATCATTCTCTTTCATAGATAAAAGTATCAATGTAAGCTAAATTCCACCGGTTATACTCAAGTGAGGTAACAGATACACAGACTTGTCTATAAAAAGGAGAATCTTTTATCATGTTGTGCAACTGCTCATTTGAAACACACACCGATAATCAACCTTTTGGCTTCTAAGCAAGGAGTTACATTTGAGCAAATAAACGAAGAGGGTGAAATGGGGAATTTATACGTGTGAGATGATGACTGCAGGGAGATTGCAGCAAATTGGTCAGTTCTCAAGAGGAGTATGTGTTTGTCAGTCAATGTTGCAGCAGCAGCCTGCATGCTGTTAAGTGTAGCATCTCTTGAAGTCTTTAGTTCCTGATTGATCATGGATTCTGGGACGTGTGTATATGAGGATTAAGCCCCCTTCTTGAGTAAATAGGACAGGGGAGAGCTGACGCAGCCATCCTGCAGTGGTGACGACCACTCTTTAGCATGAGAGAGAGAGTAGGATCCACATGGGTGCTGAGACAGAACTGGTTGTCCTGCTGTTCAGTCATTTGAACTGCAGTCAGACAGAGACAGGCATCGTATTAATGGCTTGTTTGTGGGTTTGTGTGTCTGAGTGTACTTCAAAGGTATGGCTCACCCCAAAACATAAATTCTGCATGATTTAGTGGAAGTCAATGTTGTTTGGGCTTTCAAAAAATCTAAAAACGGGAAGGTTTGCAATGCCACAAGAGTAATAAAACAATGACAGCTTTTTGTTTTGAGATGAACTATTTCTATAATCTGGACCAGGGGTGTCAAACTCAGTTAATGGAGGGCCAAAGCCCTTACAGATTAGATTTAACCCTAATTAAACACACCTGATACAACTAATTAAGTAATTTAGGCTTATTTGGAAACTACATGGTTTGTGCGTTGGGGCAGCAGTGTTGGAACTAAACTGCAGGGCTATGGCTCGCCAGGAACTAAATTTGACACCCATGATCTAGACATAATTCTTAAAGCTTGATGTTTCAAAAATTGCAACAATGTAGTATAAAAATGGTAAGTTGATCATGTCCTCTTAAGTTTTAGAGCAGCGGTACTCTTGAGGCTGCACACACAAACTCACAAACAAACAAAATGTGCATGAAGTCCTTGTGTTTAACACCAAACAACTTTGCATTACATCCTCAGTTAGTGTCTTATAATTAATGCCGTTCCAATGACTGAAATTGGATCTAATAAATACTGTCACTGTGAAAACACTTAATTTTCTTGCTGTCTAAGTCATATTCATTTACTGCCAGTTTCACTTTTTACAAGCAGTCCTAGGCTGTGGTTGTCTTGGAATCTTATAGCATCAACCGAAGTCCTTCATCACTGTTAGCCAGAACCAAATGTTAATTCTCAAAAAGGAAGGGGAAAAAGCAGTGTGTCATTCTAGCCTTATTGGTCCTGTGTTTAATTTATTGACGTGTATGTGTGTGAACGGGAACAGCAAAGCTCTAATTTGGCTGTTTTCTCCACCTAAACTAATGGGTGTGCAGTTTTTATAGCAAAAGCGAAACAACCAATCCCTCACAAGGAACCACAAAAAAGGATGCAATATGGTCCCTATAGAATCTTGATGTTTTTGGGGGCTAGACTATCTGCCATAACTCGTATCTGGCTAGTCAAAGTCACAGGAATGACTTGATCCTTCTTTATGTTTAGCCCGAGGTGTATTTCTGCAACTCTGAGACCGATTTGCCCACTTCTTTCACTCGCTGTTGGCCCATTATATTTGCCCACTATCTATATCCGTCTCTTTCTGTCTCCAACATAGCCTCCAGTGGGACGGAGAGATCAGATTGATGGGACTGAGGTTGTGAACCATTTAGTTTGATTAAATTTGTGGTTTGGCTATGATGGCTCAGACCCAGGGAGGCTGGCTGGCAACAGTCCCTCCAACAGACAGACTCAGCTCAACAACAGATTACGGTTAAGACAGGGATTAGGAGGCGCGGGGAATACCACAGGGATGTACAGACGGAGGCCACTTAACATTATTTGATCTAAGGTTCTCCACTGAGCCACCAGCCTGATGCCTGCTCTAATGAAGGCAGTTCCACTAGTAATCTGGATTATAAGGTGCAGCAGATACTGAAAGGTGCAGGTTTTTTTCCTAAAGGCATCGGAGGTATGAGGATGTTTAATCTCAAAACAAGTGCTTAATTAAGTGTGACTGGTAATCCAGCAGCCAGAAGAGCTCCCAGAGGGAAAATGAGCATGTCTGCAGCACATTCAGAAACACAGGCTCATAGTTTATGAGACTACAGTACTGTACGTTTTACTGCATTGCTTTTCTGCAACTAGATGGCCCAGTCTAGCTGGCTCAGCTCTAGTTCTGCCTGGACACACTCTTTGGCAGCCCCTTCTGTATGACACACACACGCTCTCTCTCTCTCTCGTCATTTCCATTTGTGCCCCTTGTGGTGTGAACTGAAGGTGTGATAAGGCCTATCAGCAACAAAACAGAGCGCCGTACTCAAGGAGGTCAGCAGCAGTAGCACATGCACTGCACATATAGTAATGTATTACATCATGTCAAAAGCTCCTATACATTTATGTTAACATGCGAATTCACTGCACTAACCAACAGATAGGTGCTTGATTAGAAAGTGACCTCAATCAATATACTATATAGACTACAATAGACTATATTAACAATAGACTATGGATGTTTTTGGGGTGAGATTTTTGAAAGTTGATGAATTCAGCAGTGTACACATATACCAACGACAAGCTTGTTTACTGTAATAAAATGAAACATTGAGGTTGAGGTTTGCCTGTCTTCTCTTTCCCTTACCCGCTTGTTTCACTATGCTCATATTAAAGGATTCTCAACAACAAAAGCATGATCGTAATGGAAAAACTCTCAGTTATTGAGTTTATACGCTGGTCTCGCTCTTCTGAAACCCTCATCCAGAACAAATGACTTCTATTTCTCCTAAAGCTGATTCCCATACGCACTGTAATTGCTTCTCATAGAAGCAGTTATAGAGTTGTTGTGTTTACTACTGATGTCTCCCTCAAACCTGAAATATAAATCCATTAAAGTTAAAAGACAATTACAAGTTAGCTCTTAATGCTGCTGTGCATTGAAGAAGGCACAGAGTATTTAATATCCCCCATAACAGTTTGGATACATTAATGCTCGCATTGTTTGCTTTTAATTGAACAAAATTTGACCTTGCAGTAAAGTAAGAGCACTTCTTGGCATGTGTGTGTGTTTTTATGGGGTTGTATTTAGCTGATGCATGCGCTGCCTGTGATAGGAGTGGTTGGAATTAAGACTGTACCTCTTCCTCCTTTCGACACGGTGCTTTTCATGTGGCCACAGCATCCATTACACAAGCACGAAAAGCCATTGCGGTGACAGCAGCTACTGCAGACATCTTGGCTTCTTAAACCTGACCTAACCCTAGAAGTTAGGCAAGAAAGTGAGCGAAAAGAGCTTCCAGTCTTCCTGAAACGTTTATTTTCATTCATCTGCCTCAGCTGTTTTCTTATAAAGAGCACACAACCTACCATTCTGACCTCAACAATAAGGTCAGTGTTTAAATATATAAAGACACGAGTGGCGTTCAGAGGTACAAATTCTCATCTTGCGCCAGAGAGGCTGTATTGGGCGAAGCAGCCTGACAAGTCTCAAAATAATCACTGACACAATCAAGTCCGCTAACAGCCTCTGAGAACCAGGATGCGATTTTCCCAGTTTATTTTTTAACGGACTTGTCTTTCATTCATTTAATGTAGCGTGGATGACCCAAACAGGGAACAGTGTTTGTTATGTTTTTCCACCAGACATGCTTGTTTGAATGGCATTGACCCTGTTAATATAATTGGTGGCCTGCTTTTAGCTCATTGCATGTCCAAACAGATGTGTAGTATGTGTGGGTGTTTATTTGTATAAAGAAGGGGATTCGCCGTCATTCTCAGCCTCAACGTGTCTTTTTGATGGAGTGTGTGTCTAAGGGATTAAGGGCGGAGAGTTTGACAGACAGCTGTACAGGAGGGTGAAGGAAGAAAGGGGAGGGTTGCCTCAGGGGGGAGCGCACCTGTGGGATTTGAAGTCTCAGGTATGTCACTGTGTGTTATATCAGAAATGTATGATTTTGAGTCTGGGAGACAGTTTTTAGGCTTGACCTCTGATCAACAAACAATAAACAGGGCAGAAATGTAACAACATGTTTAGTTGTTTTGTTGTCTTAAAAGAATTAATACTTCGGTTCAGCAAAGATTGTATCAAATTAATAAGTGCCGTTTATTTATACTTTTTATTCATTAGAGAATCTGGAAATAAATCTAATATATTAAAACATATAATCAAATTTTAAATTGTTAAATTAATAATATTTGTGACCCTTGAGAACAAAACCAGTCATAAGGGTGAATTACATAAAACTTGAGATTTATATAATAAATATAGCCTAATAAATGGAGAATAAATAAGCTTTCAATGGATGTATGTTATGATAGGACAATTTTTGGCCATGATACAACTATTTGAAAATCTGGAATAAAAAAAAAACAAAAATTAAGTTTTGAAATATTTCCGGTTAAAACAAAGAATCATCATGGAACATGATCTTTACTTAATATTCTAGTGATTTTTGGTAAAAAACAACAACAGAAAAATTAATAATAATAATAATAATAAT
>JAUMHI010000040.1:6318722-6387794 GCA_032359435.1 Enteromius unitaeniatus | reverse complement strand
TAATAATAATAATAATAATAATTTTGACCCATACAGTGTATTTTTGGCTATTGCTCCAAATGTACCCGTGCTACTTACGACTGGTTTTGTGGACCAGGACCACATTTTACCTTACCTTAACTTTTCAAAAGTAGTCTAATATCCCACCTAATCTAATATAATCTATAATTTATAATCGAATATAATTCTCACTGTTGAATTTCTCATTCATTTAGCATTTTTGTCCTCCATATATTTACATGCAGAGCGGACAAATTCATGGACTTTGATTTCAGTGTTTCTGGGTGCTAAATCATCCTGAAAGCATAGCAAATCCTCAAAGGTGCTAGATCATAACAGATACTGGAATTTCTTATGCCTGACCTGAAATCATATTTGAGTAGTTATTCCAGTTTTATAAGGGTGGCTAATATTTATAGATAAAGCAGATGATCTGTTGTGTTTTTAGATAAGACTTCAGTGTAAATATTGACCAAATCAAAAGTAGTGTCAGTAGGGTAAACTACTCTACTAAAGCTCAGCTTTGTTCCTAAAGTAAGCCTTCAGAAGCATTGCTAGATCAAATATTTAAACTGGACTTTACTGCATGTCGGTATTTACAGAGTCTTACTGAGGAGGAAAATATGTCATCTTTCCCTCTATACAATTGTGATTGAATAATCAGCCGCCAGTATTATGTAACTTGTTGTTTCCCAGATTTGTAGCCTAAGCGTGCGTATGTGTGACTACTCATTGTAACACAATGTCAGTCTCTAGGTAAATAGGTTCTCTTTTGTGATATATTCATTAACAAAGGGGCTAATGGAAATATCGGTTTTATGTGCATTCTTGTGAATGTCATGTTTTTATGCTTAAGAACCCTTGGTTTCGTTTGTCACCCCGACACGTTACATGTCAGAAACACTTTCGCCTCAGTGGGAAATCTAGCGCTATTGTTTTTGTGTGTGTGAAGAATAGACATCCAGGGTTTAAAGGCTCAGGTGTGCACAGAGGAACAGGCAGTGCTTTCTCAAAACCTTAGCATGGACAGTCACATGTCAGTGTCCTACCCTGTACATTTAAATTCCAGTGATTCTTTAACTAGGCTCATTCATTTCTCAGAGCCATTCATTTTGCAGTTCTAAAAATAACCCCATGCATACTATAGAGACAAGTATGCCTTTATGTATGCTGCTCGGTACGTAGGGACAGACGGTCATAGGGAGCACGGGAACTTTTCCTGGTGGCCTGGTTGACGGCCTGTTGAAACCAAATTTGAAAGCAATTTTAAATTTGAAATAAATAGATACTTTTATTCAGCAAGGATGCATTAAATTGATCAAAAGGGACAGTAAAGACAATGATGACGCTACAAAAGATACTTCAAATAAATGATCTATTCATCAAAGGGTCCTGAAAAAAGTATCAGTTTCCACAACCATATTAAGCAGCACAACTGGAGTAATAGCTGCTGAAAATTCAACTTTGCCATCACAGGAATAAATGATTACATTTTAAAAAGTATTTAAAAAAGACAATTCTAGTCAAGATAACTCACTGCCGTGCCTCAGCCGCTTTATTCATCAACATAGAGTCAAAATATACATGCTATATATGAACTACATAATATAGCAGGTTAAAGTTTGTGTTAGATTGACATCCCTGCTATATGATAAATGCTTCAAGACCTTAGTTTCCTTTAAGGATTAATTTGGTATTTGTAGCAGGTAAGCCACAATAGTTTGAGTTATTTGGCCACACCAGAACATAATAATTACCCTGAACTAACGCCTAAAATACCTGTGTGTGTGCGTGAGGTGTGTGTCTCCACCTCACTGATGTGGAATGTGGAGGTAGAGCTGGAATTCCAGTGATGCGGTTGTTTTGTTTTCCCACAGTTGCTTTACCTCCGATCTATAGTTACAGTCACCAGCCCACGGTACAGAAAGGCGCTTAACAAAACATTTAAATTCTCTAATATCACACCCTCTATCCTGCTTAAAGGTTTCTCTTGCTTTCTAAATGGTTTCTTGGTTTCTATGGTGGAACGTTTTGGTGGGCCTGCAGGATAAAATACAAATCTAAGACATACTGTCCCTCGGTAGTGTCTCGCATTGTTCGGTATTAAACTAGACCAGGAAGAAATGAGATTTATCTCTAATTCATGAAGGAGAAAGTGAGATGGATCACTGCGCTGCAGAGTCTCAGCTGTTCTCAGGGAGAGTGGATGAAAATAGTGCTTTGCATAGCTAGAAAATAGATGTGATAAAAGACACCGGGACAGATAAAAATGATCAGGGGGTCTGTGTGTGATTGTGTGGGTGTGTGTCTGTGCATTGATTGGATAGAATAGAGGTTTATGGGGCTACAGTCAATTACTCAGCCTACAGTGTCCCTTGAATACATGCCACATGTGGTTCTCCTGTAGATATTGATTTCAGGCAACCCAGTTCTGGCACTCCTACGTTCATCACAGGGCTGTGGGACATTCAGAATTGAACTGATTATGCCTTTTAATTTCGAGTTTAAAGTAAATGGATGCTATGCACATGAGCTACAGGCATAGTATTCTCCCAATCTCCTGCTTGTCCATTTGAACAGTTCCACAGACAAACCCGCACTACATTTCTGTAAATTGCAATTTCTTAAATCTCATTTCCTATCAATCTGTGAGCTATTACATACACTAGGAATTAAGGTTGCACTAGGTGTTTTGCCACAGGAGTCTACTGAGAGATCAAACAGCAGAGCCCGTCCATGCTGAGTAAAGAGGGATTGATGACATCTTTCCCCGCCATATAGCACTTTATAGGTATTACTGTCCTGTGTAGGGTTCTCTGGGGTTTGAGTGCTTTATCTTCTCTGAACCAGCTTTTGACCCTATTAAGTATTAAGTTGAATAAAGAATTCTTAGTAGCAAGGAGTCATATTTTTTTTAAAGCATGGCTATAAATGAACTGTGCAGCATAAGTCAAAAGAGAAACCCGTGAAACATTTATGTGTATAGTTTTCACTCGATTGGTCATTATAACTGACTGAAAAACTTTTCTCCACACACATTTCTCCTATTTCCATCACCTTCAGCTGTCAGTTATCTAAAGCTCATGGCCACTTACACAGAGCAGTATGGCTAGAGTCTAATGCTAAATTGAGCTTGAAAGACCAGCTCTCAACATAGGCTTTTTCAGCCCTAAGTGCGCTGAAATGCCTCATCCAATTTAGAGCTCTGCTTTTTCCCCTCTTCCACTTTTCCCTCCAGTTTTCAGTCTCGTAACACCTCTCGACTCTCTTCTCTCTGTTTGTTGCTCAACCCTGTCAATTACTGCGTTGAGTATAGCTCGGCTCGCCGTGCCGTTTGAAGCTTCATTGATTAAGCTCTTCTCCTTTGACATTTTCTGAATCAAAGAGCTTCGCAAATGTTTCACCCAAAGATTGTATTTTAGTATTCAAGCACTGTCCCTTGCCACATTCAGGTAATTCCTGAAAACTCTGAGGTGATATTTGAAGTGTCCAAATTATTCTTTTAGAACTAATGCCACGATTAATGCACAATAAAAAAAACGTAAAGAAAATAAATTCAATTTACGATCTCAGAGCTAATTAATGATGCTTTACTCTAGGTTTATACTTCGAATGGCAGTAATTAAGAAAGATAATCAAGCGCTTCAGCACTTTTATTCAGGACTAATTATTATTCACAGAATCGGGCACGGTTGACGCCCCCCTGGGTGAGACCCACCCCACTCCTACACAGCTCTTACGGAACAAAGAGAAGAAAAGAAGAATAAGCAAAGAGGCATAGTGAGCGAGAAAAGCCAAATCAAATCTCATTACGGGCCAAAAAACAAAAAGCCCTCATAATTACAGTAATCCCTTTCTGTGTCATTTAAAAATAACAAAGCATCAGGATTAGGTTTCAAATGAAGCACGTCTAATGTCAGTCAGAAAAATGTTAAACCGGTTAATGGCTCGACGCCATCAGAAGATGTTGGTCCAAATGGTTGTTGATGAGATTAGTACTAAGGTATAGCATGAACACAGGCAGATGTTAAGGATCTCATAAAATCAAATTTCTCTAAATAGTAGTATATGCTTCTAAATTTTACACAGTGTTCACTTAATGCTACTTGCTAAGTCGCAAATAATATTCATGGCTGTAACCAAAGTAGAACTAACTATAAAAATTGTTCAGCCCTTTTATATATCCAAATCTGCAAATACATCAATGCAGAAAAGAAAACTGCTCATCAAGTGATTGTATGCAGGCTTCAGCATCAGAATCTGAGGGAAGGGAAGGTAATTGAAGCTTCTGTTCGGCAGTTAACATTAGCACATAACCAACAGAATGCTATCAGATCAGGCTGATAGTAAGGGCAGCCGTAATTGCACTCCAGTGTCTGTCAGCTGCTTTCCCTCCTGCTAAATTGCTCAGTGTAGTCAGGAGCTCATTTAATGAAACGAGCTGCTCATTTAAAGCCTCTGCGTGTAATATCCACTATATAAATGTATATAGTAAAACATTACTGCCAGTGTTTACTGTTGCTGAACATCTAAGCTCATGCATCTCAGTGTCCAAAAAGACTTTCCCGGGGTGAAGATTAGCATTGTGGAAAAATGGTGGCCAATCAGAAATCGCTGCGATTGTTTCACAATGCTAGTTTTCGTGCAGTGGGTTTCAGGTTTACTCTAGGAAATCGCTGTCTGTTTTTGTGTATGAAGAGTGTGTGTAAAACCCTACATTTACTGACCATACACGCTCCTGATGTTGAGGGGAAACCAGGCAGCCTTGGGATTTTTCTGCGCTCCAGTGCATTCTGACCACTGCACAGCTATACCTCTGCCACACTGGCTTACACCCCAGAGGATAATTCTCTTATGAATTATTAATGCACAAATACTATATGCTGCTTCTGCATTGTGCATCAGCACAGCTACCTCTTTTTACATAATATTTAAAAGCATGTGATGTGGTCTAGACTAGACTGACTGAAGAAGCCTGGCTTATTTAGACTCTTCAGGCAAGTATTTTGGTATAAAGGAAATATATTTTCTTTGCATTTGCAATTGAATATTCATAAATGGTACAATCTTTGTTGCTGTGAACACACAAACACTTTAAAACTAGTCTCAGATCAGCAGTGCAGGGCTGGCAGCCCGCCTGAGGGTGAGGCTGTAATGAGGAACTACTGGTCTAAAATGGTAAGGGAATTCCAAACCACCCACACCCGCAAACGCCTGCTAAGACACCCCCCCATCCTCTGACATCTGCATTGTGTTTATATGGACTCTGGGGTGGTTAAAGGCCGAGTGGAAAAAGCATTCGTCGTTTGCAGGGATATGTATGGAACCGGCGGTCAGGAGCTCGCCGAGAACAGACAAGCATACTTGTGGTCAGCTCTTACCCTGCCTCTGCACTGTAGGTTTGGCGAGGTTGTGGAGTGCAGACATTTTACAGAGGAGCTGGGAAGAGTTAACATGGGAACCGTATTTTTTCACTTTCGCACATATGTAACTTCTGTCAAGGTGTTGTTATGCCAATCCCTGGGACACTTTTTGAGAAGGATCACCCTTAGCTGATGAGAGAAGCTGAGAAGCAGGGGATGGGAAAGGAGCAAAGGAAAATAGAAGGAAGAGAGCTTCAGGATGTGTCAGCAGCAGTATAGTGTACCAGCGGTTTGGTAGAATGAAAAGAATGAGGGAGAGAACTTCATAACAGAGCAGAGAGGAAATTCTCTTACCGCAAAGAGTAGCATTACACAGGATATGGAAATGTACGTTTGTACTGCAGTTTGACCTGCCACACAAACATACGCAGGGGCAAATTCGAAACAGTCGTGCCACTTTTGAACGCAGCACAATTTTATTTATGAACCATCTGCATTCCAGTGCTACTTGTTTTGGATTTTTTTTTCAGTCCATATTTAATGTCAACAAGTTACTGCTTTTCCCCCCCACGTTGCACTAAACTGATTATCATTTAAAACAGACAGTTTGTGTACATTGCTATTGACCATGGCTGTAGTAATTCATCAAATATTGATCAAATGATAGTTGATGTGATTGATTATTTGCTGATTCTTTAGTTAATCGGATGCTAAAACAACACACACAAATGCAAAGAGCGCTGTCAGAGGGTTTCATTATTTTGAAATGCAACCTATATAGCGAATGCTCTTTTGCCTTCTTTTTTAGCACAAATATGGCATTCAGTTTATACATTTTATCAGCTCATGCACCTCAAACCCATGACCTCGGCGTTGCTAGCTCCATGCTTAACTGCTAGAGCTTACGATGCATACGATGTCTGTCAGATGGTGCATTACTTACTAAAACTCACTTGGCATCTGGATTTCATTTAAGAGGTATTTGTGTACATTAATGTTGATCATGGCACCAGTTATTTATGAAATGATTATTAAATAACGGAGGAGAGCTTTGCTTTTCTCGCAGTTGCCTTTCCTCTCACCTCTCCTCGTCTTCTCAGCTACAGTATATAGGGCGGCCAGCCTCTGTTGCTATGCCTTTATCCTAACCTACTTCTCCCAGCCCTGAAATAGCAGCGGGGTTGCTCAGGTCTATCATTTCTCTTTTGGGGATTGCAAAATGAGGTCTGTCCTATCACTCAATGATCCTCAATTACGTTCTCTCTCCCCAGACGACTAGACAGTCCTCTGGGTCTGTACTGTGACGTGTATGTGTGTTTACAAAAATGAGAACAGGGTGTTGTATGGATAAATGCAGCATTCCCAACTTAATGAGTTTTCGAGTTTGTATTCACAGAAAAATGTTTGCCATTGTTTAAGCTTCCGACAGTTGAATAGGTGATGTTTGCGTTTCAGGATCTGACCCCACTGGAATTTCAGCCAGTGAACCACTTCCTGTTTAAGTGAATGGATGGTTTTTAGATGTTAATGGTTTTTTTGCCATAAAATATATCACCAGTTCACCTTAAGAGTAGGTTAGTATATCAAAACTCAAACCTCTTGGCCTTTCTTGGCTCATAGTCTTTAAGAGAACACTCAACCCAAACAAGCACTTGACCTTACTTCCTCTTATCAGATCAAACAAATAGGGGTCCAAACAATGTATGTCTAAGATAACATCTTGTGTAAATCAAATGCAAGAGGGCTGCTCCTCCAGCGTCCAGGATCCATTAAACAGCTTCACTCGAATGAACTCCCCTGAGATTGGAAATAGCACTAGATGCATTAACAGAACTGATTTGCTCATCCAGACCCTCTGAGTTTTTTCAAACACGCCATTGGTCAGCCCACTGGTCAATGTCCAACGGGTCTCCTGGGGACGGCACTATAGTGAACGCATTATATCAAAAAGCATCATTCAAACGCATCTCATATTAGCATATCGCCATTTCACTGCACCAATCAGCTGATAAGATGGAGACCCACACGAACGAGTCAATGTTTCATTAGCATTTAGGATAATGAAACTAGTGTGCTAGAAAACAAAGACGCTATTTCTCACACCACAGTCTGTTTGCATTGCAGTTTTAGTGTGTGAATTGTAAGCAAATGTTTATTTGAAACTAAATTAGCGAGTTTTAATTACTTTATTACTAATCCATGACTCCAGTAATATTATACGGAATGAGCATTAGAGGCAAATTATTTGTTGAGTTACGGTTAATTAACAGTAAAGTATGTTGATGTTTATATATATATATATATATATATATATGTCAACCACAATCCATAACCGCTAACATAAAACTTCTTCCATAGGTGCATTTATCTGTTATCAGGTAAAATCAGTTTATTTTAGATGATCAGACTCATTTATTTAGAAAACTGATTGTTTCTCAGTCAATATAGTTATGCTGTAATTTTTAGGGCTGGGTATCGAGTTCGAGTACCCAATTTCGATACATAAGCGGTTCATCTCATCAGCGTCAGTGAGCCAATAAGACTTCAGCACTTAGCATTAATTCTGCGTGTCTCTGTGTTTGTGTGAATGGTGCAGACGTGTGGTTTTGTTTACTAGCATACTAACCTGCGCATGAGGCTTCCGGTGATATTAACGTCTTGGGTCTCACTAAATGAGGACATAAATACAGTAGGATACATGAATAACATCTCCAGAACTGCTCCATTTGACCATTTAATTTGAGTAACTCTATCGTCATATCATATACACACAGAACTGTAAAGGTATTCATGGCAAGCCGTCAAAATAAAAGATCGGTTTGGACATGGCAGCAGAAATATATTACTATTGTTCAGTAGAATGTACATAATAGGCTACTACAAAAATTATTAAAACTGTATTTCTTCAGTGTTTTAAGCTGTAATATAAAATCCCCTTTATTTTCCAACAAAAAAATGTTCATTAAAAGACAAATTTTTATGCCTTAAAAAATGTAAATACACAAAATGTTCAGAGGGGAAAAATCATAAGGCTGTTGTAAGAATAAATAATAAAGCACTAGTGTAAAGGTAGAATGACAGATGTGTAAAACTAATTTGCACTGATTCATTGTGTTGGATATATTTTTTTTCCCGTGCAGTGGCTCAGGAGATGAGGTTTTGAGTCTGTATAAATGTCAACCAGCTGAAAAAATGAGAAAATGTTATTTTGTTAAAACTGATTTCATAAAATTGGTATCAAAAAAGGTTTCATTCAGGAACCGGTATCGAACTCATGGAAGTCATGTATCGATACCCAGCCCTAGTAATTTTACACTCTGTTCAATGGCTGTTGGTTCTCTTAGTAACTCAGTGATGTGTTTTGTATGCAATAGATCAATCACAACAGGCAGGGCAGCATTCTTTCACCTTCAGTATCTGTTGCGGTTTCTTCATTTTGGTAAAGCAACTGTAAAATGGGCTGCAACAAAGTGCAAAGCAGGTGACAGTATCAGCTAACCCTGATAGATATATTCCTTGTAAGAATCAGATAAAGTTTTTGCTAATCAAGATAACTGCATATTTCTTCATTATTGCAATTCCTATCGTAGACTTGACCAATCGCCAGCCGACCTTTTCCTCCTGCGTGTGTGTGTGCCCGTGCCGTGTTACTATGGCAACACCTCAGGGCTGGTGGCATCGATGCGGACACTAGAAGGTCGATGATTTTGCTGGTGCCATTTGGGGCATTTGCATCACCTGTGGCATCGCCCACATTGCCTACCGTTTTACAGTATGACGCAACATGTAGTCAGAACGGCTGCACCTCAAATGCTTTATGCCAGCTCTCTCTGAAAAGTTTCAAGGTGTTGCCATGTTTTCCCTAAACACTGTATCTTTATCAGAGAGGCAGAAGAAAAGATAGAAAGGGAAGAATTTAAGGCAAATCACATACAGACAGTATCGCCTGCCAAACACTGAACATAACTCACTAATATGATAGTTGCTCTCATGATCTGGTGTTGCGCTGTGCTTGCACTGACCTATCGGTACCAGTCTCTTCCAGTTAAAAGTCCTTACTTTATCATCTTCAATAACAACATAGTAAATCAGATTGTTACATGGTTTGCATCAGTTGTGCCTGTGGGAGTTTTGGTGGGAAGAGCGCGGTGGTTGAGGTTGTGTCTTTGGCAGGCGTGAGGGTGGGCAGGTGCAGTCTCGGTTGAAAGAGGAAAAAAAGCAGCACCATCTGGCACAGGGATCCCCCTCCCAGTGGGAGGAGAGGGAGAGACGGAGGGGTTGAGGGATGGGGGGCAACGGAGGAGTGCGACCAAGGTAATTAGTACACTGCCTCAGATTAGACTGATGGAGAAAGGGCGGGACCACCCGCTCCTGAGCATAGAGGAGGATTGCCTGTGTCTGCCCCATACCCAAATCAATATGTTTCACTATAGGAAACGAAAAAAGAAAAAAAAATCCATCAAGAAATTCAAGTTCATCAGCAGCCTTTTAAATTGCAAGCCAGGAGTTTATAGTTCAGGGATGCACGGATATGAAAATAATTCATTTCAAATGCTGCAAGTAAATTTAAGAATCTCAACATTCTAAGGTTACGTATAAAGAATGGATGTTCAAGTGTTTTTCTGTTAGATGAATGTTTTCGACCAAAAATATTGTAATTTTTGCATGTTCATCGGTTAATGGTCACATAATAAAAAAATTATTTAACATTTTAGCAACCATATTCTTCATCCCTAATCCTTCCCGTTACCTAAACATAACAACTACCAATAATAATGAGAACCAGACTTTAAAGTGTGATAATTGATGTTTGTTTGCTAATTGTTAGTGTTTCATGATAGCAAAAGTGATCTAAATGTTTTTTTCAGTTCATTAGTAATCATTCTTAGAAGATACACATCTTCTGGATCATCTGACCATATCACGTTGCTGCATGATTTGATGTGTTGCGATTTGTGGTTTACAAGGACACAAATGTGTATAATGACATGGGTACTACAATGTAAGCATGGTTTATGAGGACACTTCCTGTGTCCCCGTAAAACAAAAGGCTTAGAAAACATACTAAACCGTGTTTGATGAAATTCACAAACTGTACACAGTTTCCTCTAAGTAGTAGTTTTAGGTTTAGGGTCAGTGTAGGACAATACCACATACAGTTTGTACAGTATAAACACCATTACGCCTATGGAGAGTCCCCGTAAACCACAAATGCAAGCATGTGTGTATATGTGTGTTTTGGCTGGAAGTCTTAAGAGCTCTTGATCAGGGCATTTCTCCCGTTTTAGCGTAATTGCAGCTTTCGTGTTGCTGCCTTTAAATCTTTAGTCTCTCATCTCCACATTCCTTCGTTCTGATCACTTTAAAGTGAGAAATGAAGCCTCTGGAGCTCTTTAACTGTCTAACTCTTCTCAGACACACGCTTTGATCTTCCATTTGTGCAAAGCACACAGCATTCAGACACTTCTAAATGCAGGAGAGGCTGTAAACAGAGCCTGTGACTGACAGCCAATGAAATTAGACAAGAGCGATAGAGATCCAACATGCTTGACGTTATCTCTGATGTTACATCTCTCTAAATCACCGAACAGTCTTGTACGAATAGAGGCAGAGAGGAAGACATCCGCTTCACAGGCTTCACGCACCCAGATCAAACACCTAATGCCGCCGAACTGTCTCTTAATTAACTTTTCAGCATTGCCTGGCTAATTACGTCATGCTTTTTAATGTCTTGTACAAACACAGACATATACCACAGGAGTGGCTGTGAGAAATAAAAATAGCAATTTGTTTCTGTTGCCGCAGCGGCTTTAGTCATCTTCGAGTTTCGCCTTGATCGGTTTGAGGTTTCCCATCGCCACCCGTTTTGACTTGTCACTGGCACGTTGTAGCAAAGACGTACTGAGAAGAGGCACTTTGGCAGGTGCAGGCTTGTCCGCACATATAGTGACAAATGCAACATTCCTGTCACTCGAGTCACGCCACCTGCTCGCATTCCTCTGCAGCCAGTGTCTTGTCTTACCGTCTGTAAATCAAGGTGCATTCAAAGTGCGTTTCTTTCTCTTTTAGTTTTTATTCCGAGGGCATACCAATGCCTTTGTTATGCTTCAGCAGAACAGGAACTTTCTGACACTGGACCAAAAAACCTGTCATTTTTGTCAGAAATTTCGATTTATACATAATATGAAAGCTGAATAAATAGTTCTTAGCAATACATATTATTACCCAAAAGTAAAGTTTTAATATATTTATGGTAGGAAATTTAGAGCAACTTATTGTTACGGTATTTTAATATCAGTTTTGGTGAAAGATTACAATTAGCCAATAATGTGCACCGTAAGGAAAATTTATTAGGAAAGTAAATTTAAAACATGCTGACTTCAAACTCAAACAGCCCAGAATAGAAGTGTGTGTGTGAGTGTCTGTTTATCCATAGGATCCCACATAAGCCTATAATTGTTCTGTTATCGAGGATCACAAGCAAAAAAAGTGTAATGAGAAATATTATTAATTCTTTAAAATGCTTAGCGCAGATGTCTAAAAGTTCATTCACTTATCATTCCTTCAAAAAGAAACTCAAACAGTCTTAACACTAACTGTTGCACTTAAAGGCTAAAAATTGATGTCAGAGCACAATTTCTAATGTCTCTCTGTCTCGGTTTTCCAGGTGTCCTCCTTGACATACAGAAACACTTTGAGGTTGGTGACAGCGGAGCAGGCTTGTTGCAAACAGGTAAGTCTCTCATAATCCCATAATTACGTGGTTTTGCAATCATGCAGTGTGCACACACAGACTCACTGACTTATATCACTGACATGAGGTGGAAGAAAAGACTAAAATCCATTAAGCTCCCCGCTGCCGAGGTGACAGGGTTAACAAAGGAGGAAAAAACTGTGAATGAGGTGCTCCAGCTCCACCTCCCTCATTCCCAAAGCCAGTGAAATTGACTGTACTTGAAGCACTTGTTAAGGTTTAACTAAACAGAGGCCTGCCACAGTTGTTTGGATTGGAAGGAGACCCACCCCGCACTGCGATCTGTCCATTATTCAACAGTGCAAGGACATGACATACATTTTCCAATATTTCTATAAAGGAAAAAGACCACAGTAAAACTCTGAGGTACTATGGAATCCGTAAATGTTTTTTTTTTTTTTTTTAGTCTGGCTGTTACAGGAAACTGTAAGTCCACTCTCCAGTTCCTTTTAATGGGAGGAAAAGACTAGTTTATTCTGGAAAACACACAGAGCTCTTGTTAGCTTAGAGATGCTTGTGGTCTGTCGCTAACGTTTATAACGGCTAAAATTAAAAAACGGCTAATAATTGTTTCCTCATTATATGCAGATGACAGTGAAGTGTAGCACATTATGACATCATTAACTTGTGGTGGGCTAGGAATCAGTGGAGGTATACGGAGGAAGGTGAATGAGAGGGTTCAGTGTTCAAACGGCTCAAACCTTTTGGAGGCCGTTGGGTTGGGCTTCCTGAACTGAGCTGGGTCCACGTCAAGTGGCTTTTGTGAAGGAGAGTCACTGTGTGGAGCAGTCCCATGAACACTAGCACACACAAACTGTACTTGTGTGCGTGTTCACACACAAACAGAGTGTGCAAACAGAGACACCATCATACACAGAGGCAAGAATATATACAACACACACTCACATATACAGAGGCTCATTGAGCGGTTGCATAGACAGGGATGTCTGGGATTCAGATCCAGCGCAATGTTTATCTACTGCCTTCATTCATTTGGTTTGAAAATATTAGAATAACTGGCCCGTAGAGACCTCGGCACATAAACCTTTCAGTATTTAAGAGTGTGATATTTTAATTCTGGGTGAAAAGGGTGAAGTATACATAAAAACGTACACGTCCTAAAACAGAATAAATCTAATTGAAAAGACAGGTTAATTCGAGGTTAATGCTTAATGCGCAAATAGTGCAGATCAAATAAATATAATTTTATTTATATTTTAATGTATATACTACTGTACTATTCAAAAGTGGTTTTATTTGGAGGCATAATTCATCTTAATTATATAATAGAACTGACTGTAGAGACGAGTGAGATATACAAAGGAAAACTTTCATTCTGTTAGGCTGTAAGGAAGAGTTCCTTTCTGTTTTTTGCTTAGCTGACCAATTTAGAGTGCTGAACTCGTACTGTCACTCACTGAAGGAAATGTGTTTTTGATTAGACTGTAATTGGAAGTAAATAAACATTACAATTCTGCTTGGCTCAGGTTAACTGTAAAGTGAATGACTGCTTGGAAACTTTCTATAGGTTGATTCTCAGAAGGGAATTGGTGCTTTGACAGCATGGCAGCCAATTATTGGTCCATATGCCACAGGCGGGATGGCACCTCTCATGCTGTGGGTGTCACGAGAGTCACTTTAAGTAGGGGTTCAGTTGGGGCTTTTGAGGTGAGAAGCTTCAAAATATGGCAAGATATGGCTCTACCAAAACAAACAAATAACTGTACAATAGGGCTTTTTTTACTTATATGGAATGACAAAAAAAATCTTGAAAGGATCAGGGAAGAGATGGAATGGAGTGAAAAACTTTTTTTTTCCCAGCACATGGGATGCAATAAAGACATTACTGACTTTTATTGCAGACAATGTTTTTTTTAGTTGAGCTACTAAAATTGAGCTTCAACAAAATATCAAAGCAAACCACATTTTGAACCACATCCTATGCCACCTAGAAAAATGTGAGCAGGGAAAAATCCCTTTGTTAAGCAGTGCATGTGGTCTGAGCTTAAAGAAAGTGTCTGCGGCAGGTTTAGTTTGGCCTCTGATCCCAGCCTGACCTCAGTCTTCACACAGCAAAACGAAATTTCAGATGCTCTGGCCATTGGCTGAGAACCTCAGTGTGAAAAGCTGGTTGAAGGGATGGTGTGAGATCAACTGGAGTGTGTCCTATTGTGACGTACTTTGATTTGTATGAGTGGCAAAGGTTTTTTTTTGTTTGTTTTTGCACACACATCTGTTGGTTTGACAGATTTAGGCTTTCCAAAATCTACACACTGTGGCAGGATATCATTAAGTGCACATGGCACAGAGAAATGTTGAGATTAATGTCTTAAGGAATGTCTTGAGGAATAGCTGACTAAGGCAGTCTACCATAAAACAGGAGGTGAAATATAGTGACAGGTTGGGAGGAGGAAGCTTTTCATAATACAATTAAAGTCAGGCCTTTCTTTGCAAGACGTTCTGTCATGATAGTGTGTCATTTTCATAACAAAAGGAAATAAACATACAGTAAATTAGTGAATGATGAGTTGTGGGAAAACTGGAGTATCGAGTACCACAAAGATGAGGTCATGCTGCAACCTCAACACAGTATGATTCAGGCCTTATGCATCATTGATTTAATGCGGTGAGTACCAAAACACTCATATTAACAAATCAAGGAGATGAAAGGTTTGGTTCCTGCAAAAATACTTCACATATGTAAAATATTGGTTATGTGATACATGTCTGGTTTGTGTCCTTCAAGTGATGCCCAGTGTCAAATTTCCAGACAAATGCGTGTCTATACTTGATATTGACTGTTCTCGTGTAACCTTACGAGGGCAATATTGACTTTACACAATGTGCTTTTGGCTGTGGCTGTCATACCTGTCGATCACCTCCTTGTCCACAAAGACAAGGCTTCTAGATCTAATCCCGCTCCCAATGCTCTCTCATGCTGTATTTCTTTTAATCAAACCTCTTTCAGACTAGGAGATATTAATTTCAGATTAGCGGGAAAGAGCAATTGTTATTGACAAAGAAGAAAAATTGACTGTTTGCTAGCCACAACACCTGCAGGCGGTCCTGGACGTCTGCGAGATAGAAAATAATGAAGATGGAATGAGGAAAGAAGAGAGGGTTAACTCAGATGTTATTACTGTCCCGAGGGCCTCCTCCTTGCTCTTTTGTTTATTAGGTGACATAGGCATTTTAAGAATGGGTGTGGGGAATCTCGATGGCCTCTCTGCGTCTAAAAGAGAAATATTTTCTAAAGATGGATAGATGAGGGTGAACTTCAGACATCAGATGTTAAAATTTCCTGTGGTCTGAGGATCAGTTTACTAGGTGGTCTTGAGTCATATGCAACCTAAAACCTGGACTGATTTTTAATCCTAAAAAGGTTTGCGGTTGTTTTGACAGAATTAATTAGTAACTAAATCAGTTTCTCACAAAAAAAAAAAATGTGCTTGCTTGCTTGTCAGTGTAAAATATGTCACCGCAGGTCATTGGTATGCATTTGCTAAAAGGGTTAAAGGATGAAACCATCAAGCATTTATGTTAGCAGAAAACCGGGGGGTGTGGGGGGGTGCTTTAAAGCTTCAGTTTTGTTGACAGCAGCACGTTTATGATTTAATATAGTAAATTTAAGAAGATGGTTTGGCGCATGTTGTGCAATAAACCATATCATTATTTATTTTTTTGTTTAATTAAAATGAATTATGCAACCCTAGTTTAGAGTAGTTGGCCAAAGCCAAAAAAAAACAATCCCAAATATCAAACATAAGAGATTTTCACTTTTTTTTTTAAATCTACTAGGTCTAAGTCTGCAAACAGTTGAAGCTAGTGCATTATTTGAGGTATTATGGTGTATATGTCCATAGCACAAAAGGTGAGTTACCAAACTTTAATATTATAAGTTTTGATTATGAGCAATGGTGCCTAATAATAATTTTTGATGATGAAAATATGATACGATATCTTTCCCCTTTCTGGCGACACCATAGAGACTCTAATTAGACTGTATTGCTCTAAAGGTTAAGGGGTCAGTGCCCTCTGGTCAGAGATGGCAGCTCTTGTTTGCATGTGAGGTGTGTGTCTGCCGTTGCCTCCAATCCCATCTGTCACGGCAGGAGCGGACGCTGCTTTTGAATCCTGACACGACTCCACTGAGTCCATGTCTTCGTCTAGCCGCTCCGTCTGGGGCATGTGTTGTATATAGCTGCAGTCAGTCTGTGGCCAGTGAATGACTGCAGCCCAGGTGCTCGACTACATCCACCCAGACAAAGAATGCGCTATATTGAGAAGAAATTTCTGTGTGGATCGTGACCGTCAGGATATTGGCTTACATAGCCATGAGCCATTAAAAGACATTATTTAAAAAAGTGAGATGTCAACCACAGATACACAGGCCTCCTGTAGTACAGCACTTCCACTGTATGTTTACACAGTCACAATTGTCCCCTTCTCAGCTTTCGCTTTAATGGCGGATCTTACAGTTTCTGATTTCTTTGGCCTGGTCAGCGAGGAGTATCTACTGTATCTGTGTATTATCAGCTGTTCACACTCAGACCACAGCTGTACTGTGATATCCCGCCTTTCTTCTCCTCTCGGTATCATTAGGTTTCTCACAAGACATTGCTCTGTAGCTGGTTTTGCTGCACTGTCAATTTGACAGGCGTCTGAAAAATGAATAAATGGATTCCACAGCAGGAAAAAGACAGCGGGAGGCGTGCTCGAAAGGGACGGACATAGGCTAAGCGAGAGAGATGGAAATGAAAGAGGGAAAGGGCAGCACCTGCTCATCATTCCCACAGTCAATGGCACAGAGATGTAATGATCCACAGCCGCGTCAATGCAAAAACTGAGGGAAAAAAATAAAAACCAATTTCTCTCTCCATCAGCCTGGCTCTGACACTGGGTAATGAGCAATCAATACAGCAAATCCACATCTCTGCACATGCTATGAATATATATGTAGGTTTTACAGCTTGAATCGGCTTTAGATCAGCCTGATGAGTGAATCTCACAAAGAAATGTCATATTTATGCATAATTTCAAATAAACGAATAGCAGAATTAAAGTGTATTTTATATAATGTGTGTAAATAAGATAAAAATTGGGAAATTTTAGGTCATGTCTCAAAAGGGATGGGGGCTTCAGGGAATGGCCCACCTCAAATGAATTTCACAAAGCATCTTCTTTTATTTAAAGAGTCTGCTTGGACATTTTCCCTCCGAAAATCGAATACAGGAACAAACAAAAACAAAAAGACAAAAAACATCAGACCCAATCTGTACTGAATCTCTCTCAGTGGTCAACACAAGAAAATTTTTTTGACAATGTCCCGAAATAATCCTTCGGACATTAGAGTTAGATTAGGCTTGGCACAAACCGTGAGTATTTTTGTATGTATGACGAAGACATGCACAAATCAATACCAGGCAAGGGTCTATTCTTCTGTGTCCCCTGTGGACTCAGCCACCCATCCACACAATACATCTCTCAAGGTCAAACCGTTTATTACAGTACATTCAGGGAGAGACAACATGGGTGTGATCCTTTGATATATTATGTGTGTACTTGAGGGTTTGTGTGCATTCACACTTACCAACATGAGTAAATTTGTCACATTGGCCTTAGCGTAGACATACACATTTACTCACACTGTCATTTGAATGCTGGCCTATCATTAGGTGCACAGCTCTGGGTTCGAGAGGAAAACTCCACACCCACTTTAAAAAAGCCCATATCCCACGCTTCTCACACACCAGCTCCCAGCTATAACACAGAGTCTAACCAGCCGTAAGCAGGGAAATTACAGCATATTATCTTTTCTCAACTCAATTCTGGTTTCTAACCAAGGCCGGTACTGTAAAAATACAGTTAAAGCTCCATTTCCCATGTACGGTTGACTTCTTTTCCACAATGAAGGAATTTGAGTATTTTCTGCGCTCTACTGTATTGGGAAATAACTGACTGAGAGCAGTGATGAGACCGTGTAGCGTGACAAGACGTACATGACTTTTTAAAAATATCACTTTATATTGTGCATGAAGCTTTACTGTTCAGCGAAGTGAGTAAATCACAAATTATGAACTATTATGCCTTCCAAGTAGTCTTGGGAAATGCAAATAATTATAGTTTACACAGTTCATTCATTCATTCATTGAAAAAAAATGTACAAAGAAACAATATACTGCTTCACAAGATTCATTTTTGGAAATCACTTTGTTTGAACAGTTCGCTCAAAAGAAGCCATCCAAAGAAAACACAATTTCACACGATTCATTTCAGCAAATCAGTTAGTTTGGAAAGTTTGTTCATTCATTCATTAAAAAAAACGATTTATTCAAAGGAATCTGTCCAGTTCGCTGCTTCATTTCAAGTCCTTGCATGACATTTTATCTCCTTCAATTGTGAAACAAATTTCCGTTTGCCATTATGTTTTTGTTGCATAAATTTATGTTTATAGATTGATAATTTTAGAAACAATATTTTCATATTTTTCATGTCATATAGGTGAACTGAATCAAAAGATTCTAGTTCACTAGAAATAGAAAATAAATCTGTTCAAAATCTTGTATTTTGGGAAGCTAGCTTCCCTAACCCACCAAACTGACGAAAATTCTGAATATAAATCTCCATCTGGATTCGATTTAAAATCTCCAGTGGACATTTAAAACATCTAGGCTGTGGTATTGTTAGGAAGTGTTGAATGTTGTAAAAGTGCAACTGTGCCTACTCACCACGTAAATGTCCTGCACACTCTCTGTGCTAACACTATGCACCTGGAAAGTGTTGAGTTGATGAGAGATCTTCCCTTTTATCCCTATCAGATTTGTTGAAAGGCACACGTACAGCTGAGAGCTAATAGTAAGTGCTGAAAAGCGTAATAACCTAACACCATTTATCTTTATTACCATTTAACTTCCACATGCGGGCCACACAATCGCAAGGCTTCACCCCAGAACCTTGGCAGCGCTGATCTTGGTGTATCAAAAAAAAACAAAAAACATAATAGGCCAAAAAATATGTGCTCCCAAACACATAAATCAAAAACACACCCACACCGGTAAGCCAAGACAACTGACGCCTAAAATAGTTTCTTTGAAATGGTTTGCAATGAAGTAAACGAGAGGAATGCTGGTGATGTTAAACGGGTAGGCAGTCCTGTGTGTTTGTGTTGTGGTGAAAGCATCAGCTAAGCCCTTCATTGAATTCTGACGGAGGTATGCATGAGCGTGAATATTAGGTGAGAAAAATTCTCTGTCACATCCGTCATGATGGCATGACAACAGCTTCTGTCTGTATGCCAAATGTCAATGCAATAATCTAACAAACACTACAGGAATGGCCTGTGAGCAGTTGACAGTAAGTGTTGCTAAAGTATTTACGACATCAAAAAATGTTCGCAAAAAAAAAAGAAAAAAAAGAAAAGATTGATCGATAGACATTCTGATACGCTAAACCATTTCTCGCAAAAACAACCTTGGATGCCAACTTGCATATTATCATTTTCTGAAAAACCTTCATAGAGGTTTAAAGGTGAAGCATCAGGTTTTACTTTAAAATGTTGCATAATTTTACAGGGAAACTGTAATGTGAACAGAACTGGAACTGGAATATTTTTTGCAACAAGTGTTATGTGAATATGTTTTCGGGTGTCAAGCTTAGTCACTGTTATTTAAAAACAAAGCTGTCAGTCGCAATAACACTTTTCACAATAGATATTGTTCTGAAGCAGATTTAGTTAGATTAATGCCTTGCATACTTTTATGATACATCATCATCAAATCATTTTTCATTGCCAGGTTTTAAATACATTTTGTATACATTCTCTCTACACTTACTATGAGAGTTTCCCTCCATCATCTTCATCATCTGTGTTCTATACTGGACCTATACAATAACAAATTATGGTACTTTCAGTTTTTTACCGTAATATTTTTGCTAATTACCGTTTTGCCTTTTTTGTATCTAAAAATGACCTGGCACAGTTCAGCCTCATTTACCAGCACTAATCTACAAACTCTTCCCGCTCTCCGTCCCACAAACCAACACAGACCCGCATTTTTTGTTTCCAACCACTTTCACATCAGAAGTGAAGTTAATATGCTCGTACAGAAACAAAAGCACCCTCCAATTCCAAATGATACTGCACGCTGTAATCCACATGAAAGTGCTTTGTGTTATTTTTTCATTCAGTGCTCAGTGTGATTCTCATTTCTCTTTATGAAAACTTCCAGCGGCCTATAAAACATGTTTATTTTTAAAGCTGTAGCTTTGTGAATTCCACAATAAAGTGAAAGAAAAAAATCTGAATGCTAACTGAATCAAAAATTGTCGCCACTTCAGCCTTATCCCGATATAACTGCCTGTGCTGTTTGACATCGGTACTTTTAGACATGTTTTAAGGACATCTCTATTAAAGTTTGTTTCGCTCAAGCACATTTCTAACGGGGGATGGAAAAAAATCTTCTCTGTGTATGAGGAAGTGGAGGGATGGATTGTGGGCGGCTAATTCGTAAACAGGCTGCCCCTGAGCTAATGGCCTAGCATTTGTCATCAGCCTTTTGAACAGTTTTGAAGAGACTTGAAAGCTTTCCATCATCGCAGCTGTGACGCATCCGTTTTTTTAAACATTGACAGAAGTGTATTAGAAGCGAGAGCGGATGGTGTATTTTTGCATGCATGTTTCCAGTGGCTAATTGCAGGATTACGTGTATCAGCTGTTAGCTATGACATCAGAGCATTTTCTGTTTTATTTTCTACTCTAGAGCAGCAACTAATATAAACTACCTAATCTTTTCTCCCTAAAGTGATGTATTGCATTTCAGTTTTAGGACTATTTATCTTATTATATTAGCACAGTATACATGAGGTGACCTCTGTTTACTGTATTATTATATCCTTCATGAAAAGCTGAGCTTTGAATCTCTTTGTTTAGCTTCCAGTATGCTTTCATCTGTTTGCTTTGGCTTGATTCATTGCGCTGTCTTTTTACTCTCAAACAACTCAACATCCTCTCATATTCTATTGAGGGCTCTATAGATTGTGAACACACAATGAGAATAGACACATGCAGGTATTCAAGCACATGCACAAATATACACAGACGTCAGACGGTTTCCTGTTTAATGTCACTTCCTCAGCATCTGTCTCTCTGCACCTGCAAAGTCCACAGACTCATTTGTCTGAGCACGCTGAAGAATGAATGGTTCGGACGTGCATAATTCACTGTATCCGTTTGTTCTGTGGTTTCAAGTGTATTACAGCAAACAGTTTCTATGTAACATTTTCTAAGAAATGTGTAAAATTACAACCAAAAATTCTTTAGCTAATTCACGTTACGTTTTAAGGACAGAAATTTATATTTTATTCAAGGATGCATTCAAATTATTAAAGGGAGCAGTAAAGATGTTTATAATGAAACAGAATATTACTATTTACAATAAATGTTGCTTTTTAACATCCTATTTTTCCAATGAATCCTGAAAAAAATAAGGTTCCCACAAAATATTAAACAGTACAAATGTTTAGACATAATAATAATTATAAGAAGAAATTCTTCCAGAGCAATTCAGCATACATATTATATTATATTATATTATATTATATTATACTATAGATTTCTGAAGAACTATGTGACACTAAAGACTGGAGTAAGGATGCTGAAAATTTAGCACTGTAGAAAACAGTTCTTAAATATTGTATTCATATTTCAATATATTTACATTTTTCTGTATTTTTAATCAAATAAATTCAGATTTGGTGGGCATTAGAAACTTCTTTCAAACTAATTTACATATCGCAACTCATGCCAAACAAATTTCATGACAGGGGTTAATGAACTTGTGTAATGTCAACAATAAAAACCCAAACTGCATTTCCTGGAATGTGTGACATGCTGAAAACTGATGACTAAGCCCTTATTGTAGGCCTTACTTGTTAGAAATGCAGTACCTACATACCTTCATGCACCTGACTCAGTCACTGTCCCATTCAAATTAAGTACATTCAGCTAAAACTAAAAACGCAACTCAACTTCAGTGGAGAGAGAATGAACATTCCTTGTCTACACTCTCTTAGCTAATGTTTGACTTCCTTTCTTAGCCACACACAGCCTTTTAACCATCTAAGAACTTGTTTTTCAACTCAAATATTTAAAAAGAATATTCCCATGATCATTACCTGGCATTGTTTAACGCAAGCAGTTCCGTAGAATCAAAAAAGAATGTCACCAACATTTCCTGGCAGGTAAAAGATCCTCATAGATCGCAGATCAAAGCGCAACATACTGCACTTGTTACCATAAGCATAAATATGCCAATAATTTAGTCTGAATACAAAAGCTAAAAAATTATATTATAATTGGGCTCTCTAATAAGAAAGCATCACTAAAAAACACCTCAAACACTGCTGTACTTACATAACATAACAACTGGGCACTGTCTGTTTATATTGATTGAACATCACATTTAAAGGCAAAGGTCTGTCTATTAGATTACCCTGAATGCCTGGCTATAAGATTAAGAGATCAAAAAGTTATGAAAACAGATGCAAAGCTGGAGAGAGCCGATAAGAGAAGTGTGATGATTTAGTATGATGAACACACTCCACAGGCTCAGTGGAGAGATTTCTAAAAGAAGAACAGGAGGAGGACAAAAGAAAGTGTGCCCTCCACCAAGGTCAGATCATGGACTTGACTGTCAACTAAAGCGAGTTTAATAACTTGCACATGAAAGCAAGCAGCCCTACATTCACACAAAGACACACTTATATAACAAACATGAACAACTGTGTCTTTGACATGCATTTTACTCTCTCTCTTTCTCTCTCTCAGAATAACTGCAATAAACAGTAAAAAGTATAACACTCTTAAAGATACAGGTTTATTACATTACATTGCAGAATGGTTCCATGCAGGAGCCTGAACATCCATGGAACCTTTCAAATGCAGAAAACGTTCTTTATAGTCGAAAAAGATTCTTTCGATTTTTAAAATGGAATTCGAAGCCTTTTTAATCCGAGGTGTCCCTGACACTTTCCGGCTAATTACGATGTCTTCACTGAGCTCAGCCTTCCCCTTATTAACCTGTTGTATAACACTCTCCCTCTCAATGCCAGCAATTTGCATGCAAAAGGTTTCATAACACTTTCTAAATGAACTAGTGGCCTTGGCGGCTTTGCTTTTAGAAAATCCAAACTCTTTCTGTGCATTCAGCAGTGGAGTGGAAGTTGTGTTGAATACACCCTGAGGTGCTGTGCTTGTGCGAGTCTCCTCTTGGCCCGATTCCGCTTAGTCGAGCTAGTCACGATTTTTTCAACCCACTCACACACCGTCCGAAAGAAATGATTAGAGGAGTCATTATTGTCACACAGGTGAAGGCTTCATGGCCGAGAGTGTTTCTCAGGACAATGCTGGGTAAAGCTATGGTAATTCTTGTAGACTTGACTCACAAACTGCACAGTGCAGCACAGGTATAGTCTTCTGTTGTCATAGTAACATGTCTCTAATAAAGCTTTGGTCTTTGATCAAAGCAAGCGTTAGTATCCTTCGATTCAGGCGCTCAATTCACTGATTAAGATTTAATCTGATCTGTTCAATTAAATTGCACATTGATTGATATCAATTTGATTGTAGGTGTCTCATTGTTTTCGGAGGCTACTCCTACACTTATTACATCACTCACTCCTACTGCGATTGAAGGCTGAGTCACGAAGTAGAGGCGTTTTTGAACACTGCCAATGAAAGATATCCAAGCAATTAAATGCGGTGTGATGTCATTAGTTTAGTCATCCATAGCTATAGCCCACCACACATGACCCACTTCTGCCCGTTAAATCACACTCGCCCACACTAGCTCAAATCGCCATTGGCTGTGAGGGGAAGGCTGAGTAAGAGCTCGGGATGCTTCATTCATTTTGACAGAGCCCAAATATGTGTTGTTTAGAAGTGTAAAATCGCCTAATGAGCCTATTAAAGCAACTTTTGAAGAGCTTGACATTACAACACATCAGCAGCATAATGTTTTTACCATGACGATGTGATTTAAAGCGGATAATTACAGCATGTAATTTGCATCGGGCTGTAATTTGCAGCAACAGAAGCAGGTTGGGTCTCTTCTGTTTACAGCGATTCAAAGGTAGCGGAATGCGAATCGGCATCTCTGCTATTTCATTAGAGTTCTGTTGTCAAGAATTAACCGCAAAATCGAAACTGCGATGTTTCAGGCGTGTTGCATCTCAGGTAATGTGGAAGATATCTAATTGTTCCTTTAGCCAGGGTATACTTCAAGAAAATTTGCATTTAGGTCTGAGGTTTGGTATGTTGCAAACAATTAGACTTAAATAAGGTTGAAACGAGATGTAGAATGCACTGAGTGTGTCTTGAAGATACGGGAAGTTTAGACTGAAATTACTGCGTCACATGAAGGACATTCATTTTAAAACTTCTTCTTTTTGGGTAAACAGCAATGTTTCCTAAAACGTAGTAAGAGTTTTTGATGTTTTTGATAAAATGGTCTAAGGCTCAACAAGGCTGCATTTTGTCGATCAGAAATACGGTAATATAGTGAAATACTGTTATAATTTTAAATAACTTTCTGTTTTAATATAGTTCAAGATGTCATTTATTTCTGTGATGATAAAGTAGAATTTGGATTCTTTTATTAACAAAGAACTGTATTTATTGGAAATAGATTTTTTTTACAGTATAAAAGCTGTCACTTGATAAATTTAATGTGTCCTTATCGCGTGAAAGCATTTCTTTAAAGAAAACAAGCTTTCTTTCACAGAATTAATTATAACTTGCAGTTCAGTACGTGAGTCACATACTGATTTAATATCGTTTCTGTTTGATTTAGTTCAGTGAAAGATCTATCAAACTGATCTAATCCAGCTCCACAAAGTTGTGTTTTTGAACAGTTCATTAAAATAATTGTCTCTTATGAGTCATTTGTTTGTGAATGGGGCTACATTGTTCATGCTGTATGTTTTTGATTTACGTAATAGAACCAGCTCATAGTTAATAAATCAGAAAAACAATGTACAGTAGATCATATGGAATCATGATACTAAGACACATTTCAGATAATCTAAATGACTGTATTTAGTCGATCTTGAAGTAATTTCTCATTCGAGAAGCATTTGTTCACCAGCCTTAATGCCATTCTATAGGCAACATTCACTTATTTCTCCCATTTGTCTATTATTAGTACAGCGCGAGTGTCACATGATAGACAAGCATTCACTCCCTACAATGATTTACTCTACCACAATTACTGAAACCATTTCTTCCGCTGCAAACACATTGCGGGTATGATAGGGTATATACAAATAACCTACAGTATATATTTCAAGCAAGAGCAGTTAGTCTCTTTGGTTCCTGTTGCTAAAAACACAGCATGGAAAACAAACCCGTCATGGGACTAACTATAGCGGTGGAATATAAAATTGAAGAACCAGTGGGCTCCTGCATGACAAAGACCAAATATGAAGGGTCACCACACTCTGACAGACAGGTTAAAGAAAGCAAGTAAGCAAAGGGTAAAGGTGCAGTGTTTGTCATTCTCTGTCAGAACTGTGACGGGATGTAATCCATCTTTATATCATCTTTCATCCCTCCAGGAAAAAAAAAATGAGGATAACAGAGGAGTATGTGTGTGTACACTCATTTATCTGGGAGCCTTTCTGACAGTTTCAAGACAGCTTGAATTTTAAATAGAAGGCAACTAGCGGTGAGTGACAGAGGAACATTGCGCTATAAACGAGAGCCGATCTAGAATGACATTTACAGGCGGTGAATCAGCCGCTTGGAACACATTACACAGTTGCTCATGTTTTCTTAATAAATTTCCTCAGAAAAACACCATTGGAGGTCACATAAAGCAGCATACTTGCTTCAAGTCAAAAATTCCCACAGTAGTCACCTGGACGGACAGGTGAGGTGTGTGTCATACCTCAAGGCATCTCAGAAATAACATTATGTGGAAGTATGTTCCTGCTTCAGGGGAATAACTTCAGGTTAGAGCAACATTAAATAAAAATGAGGAAATTTAAATTAGTGCTGTCAAATTATTATTATTAATTGTGATTAATCACATTCAAAGTTAAAGTTTTTGTTTATATAATATATGTGCACTGTGTATATTTATTATGGGTGTGTCTATATATATGTGTTTTTTTGTAAATTATTATTTATACACATTTATATTACATTTTATTTTATATATACATATATTTTAAATATAACATTTTCTTAAATATATACATTTATGTGTTTGTATTTATATATAAATTAGATATGTGTGTCTTGTAAACTATGTAAACAAAAAAATGGTTTAACAGCACAAATTTGAACAAAGAATTTAATTAGTAAAGTAATACAATTACAAAGAAATTGAGAAATAAAAACGAATAATAGCTACTCTTAAAATATGCTTTTAAGTCAAATGGTTGATTGCAGTAATGGTCAATATACTGTATACAGTTCACTGGTCATTGCAGAAAAATGGTGAAGATGACCAATCAAAATGAAGTATTCTTGAGACCTACATAAGAGCTTTTAATTTAGTTTGTTTTAAAATGGTTTGACCAAAAGAGCAAAAGAGTTTTTTATCTAAACAAGGTTAAACTAAAAAAAAGTGTGCACTTGCTCTGAACTTGCCATGTTTCTCATTTGTAAAATCACTCTAAACCGGCATCTGCTAGATGACTAAATGTAAATGTAAATTTGAAGTCTTTGTCCCTCTGTCAGGAATCTGTCCTTAACGTGAAAATCACCCTATTAAGAAAGAACATCCTGATCTGTCTAGCATGCTAAATCAGAGCAAAGAGTTCATCAGGGAAAGCTCAGCCATGAATATTTCAGGAGCCGTTCACTGCACACATGTTGTGTGTTCGGTGCTGGTCCATATGTTCACTGTCTCTAGATAGTGTGTGTCTCTGTCTCACAGTCACACACAAGCACACAGGTGTAATTGATGTGCAGTGTTATATGATGTGATGAACACAGACAAGAAGTGAGGTCATTAACAGAGGAATTAGCAGAGGACACGGCTCAGACAGCTCAGAATAATGGGAGGAGATCAGCATCTCAGAAAGAAGGAGAGGTGTTGATTGCTTTAGTTGAGCTGTGCTAAGATGGATCAGAGCCTGTGGGATTCTGTTCATTCAGTATATCATCTATGAAAATGTATCAGATTAAATGCACATTATAGATGTTCATTTCAATGTGGTTGAAGATCAATGTGGAATTTTGATCCTCCCGTGTCTTCAGTTTTGAGACACTGCTGCACAACAGAGCGCCAGTTTTGCTATCATCTCATCCTACAGCACCCTATTTATCAAATCAGACCTACATTGCTGTGAAGTCCAGCTTTGACTCAAAGGCACACAGACATAGTTAGCTCACTTTTGTTTTGCATTCGCTCAACAGGAGCTTTCTGAAACCTTTTTCATTTTTGGAACGATTTTCAAAGGCAGCCTAATTACGGTCACTAAGCGAGAGAACTAAGGGATGAAATAGCAGATCATTTAGCATGTGCTGCTGTAATTTGTAGAGATTCAAGTGTGTGGAGAGAGTTCTGATTTCCCAGCAGGCTTGGTGTAGGCTCTGTGCCTGTTTCTAGAGTGGATAGGCTCAAGTCAGGTCGGGTTTTAGCTTGAACTAGCAGCCAAGGATAACACAGGGCGATGTTTCCGGTGGCTTCAGCAAATTCAGCCTTCCGCAAAAATGGGGAGTTATTGAATATCCAAACATGGCCATTGATCAAGGGTGGTGGGTGGCTGAAACTTCAGCCCAGGCTCAACACAGCACAAAACAGGATATAAATGTGTCACAGATGGCACTTGCGGTGCAATGTACTTTCTATAAGCATGCATATTGTATATAGTATATAATACAAAAGAATCGAATCTGGACATACCACACACATTCAGGACCTAATTGAGTGCGTCACTCAGATATCTAAACCTAGAAATATAGATGTAGTGGGGGAAAAAATGTAACCCAAACCGACACTGAACTAAAAAGTAGGATAAATAAAAAAAATTAGCCTATGAAAAGAAATTAAAAATGGTCAAGAATATTGAAATTGAAAGATGTGGGTAGCATCCTAATCAATTATGTGAATCATGACAGCATTAAGCAAAGCATTATTTCCAGTAATGGAAAACTGCTTGGTTAAAGCAATCCTGTGATAAGAACTGTTGTGTGACTAGGTTTTATCTGGCTATTAGTTAATGTGCAGTCATCCATAAGGGGATTGTGGGTAGGAAGTGAATTAGGGAAACAGAAAGGGCTTCCTCCTCATTTTAAAGAATGTGGATGTGGATTCACATCGTTAGTTGACATGGTATCCACTTTTTAGTTATTATCCGCATTAGTGAAACATTTTTAAGGAACTGACAATGTCATTTTGATCTTCACTGCACGGACATGCTACCATGTATTACAGAAATATGAAACTGAAAGTTAATTGTGTCTGTCTCTGTTTTACTTTCTAGTTTTCATCTGCAGTTTCATGATAGCTGCACCCATTTTTGGTTACCTGGGGGACCGATTCAACAGAAAGATCATTCTGAGCTGTGGAATCTTCTTCTGGTCCTTTGTGACGCTGCTAAGCTCCTTTATTACCAAAGATGTAAGTGTCATACTCTCCTTCTCCTCTACACACAAGCAGTTCAGAACCTTAAAGCAATCTAGTCAATGTGATTATCATTTTAGAAGAATCTTAAATATACAAATGTTGTTTGTATTTGCTCAGAAAGCGTTTGTTCTTGCAGTGCCTGTTGGGTATTTTTAGAAGCACAACAGCAACCCAGCCCAGCGGTAGCATCTCTAGAGCTCATTCAGTTTCTGGCTCATTTGAGAGCACTTTAAAACTACACTGGAGTCATTCAGCATAGCAGGACTCATTTTACATGTTATAATGTACTTTATTATTTAGATGTCTTGCTCTCTCTTCTGCACTTTGCTTTTTTCCTTTCCCTTTTGCTAAGATGAAATTATTAAACGACATGCTCACTTAGCATAACACTAGGCCTGTCTCAGAAGACCCCTTGTTATAGCTCAACTGCTGTTCGTCTGCTCTCTATATCTTATTCTGTTTTACCCAGGACTCACTCACTTAAAGCCACTAAAATCACAAATCAAAACAGCATTTGTCTTTTTACCGTTTTTGAATCCATTCAGCACTTTTAGTATAGCTTAGCATAGATCATTGAATATGATGGGACCAGAAGCATCTTGTTTAAAAATGACTATTTAACACTTGACATTTTTATTAACTTATTAACATTTTTCCTATTTAACACTTGACTCCTCTGTAGTTACATTGTATACTAAGCCCGACAGAAAATGTATGAGAACAGGACAATAAACCTATGCTGAGAGGAAGTGAGACAACAGTAAATCCAAACTGAGGAGGCAGGCCAAAAAAACATTAAGATTAAATTGATGCTTATTATCTAGAAACCCTCACAGACCATCTCAATCAAATTTTGTGTGTGTGCAGCCAGTCTCCAGGGAGGTTATTGCAACAGAGATAGAAAGTGACTGCTAATTAAAAGGCCACATTAATGAGAGGAAGACTGCAAAATGACAACGAAGGAATGTTCCTTGTGGCTACGCTAACCGATTTGAGTGATATCTAGTGTGTATGTCTGTGCAGTTTGCTTCCCGTTAGCCTTTTGCGTTTTGTCAGTGAGCATGTGGAGACTGCATTTCTATCTATAAGATGTGTGTATGTGTGTGTGGTCGGGGTATGATGGCCAAACGCAATGGGGGGGAATAAATGCGCTAATCCCCTCGATCTGCAGTGCTGAGTCGATACTGACAGGCCAAGCCACTCTGCATCAAAGTCACATGATTCTCCAAGACCGCACACACATGCACATATGCATACATGAGCGTGGAGACTGCAGATATCCCTTTATCTGCCAATCATCCGACCCAGGGCGGTGGGCTGTTATATAATGCTCTCCACCCAGAGCGGATCTGCAGATCATCTCGTATTTACATCAACAGCATAACCATGACGTTAATGTTACCTTAACCTTGCAGCAAAGTCTGCATTGCATTAATGATAAGGAGAGTGCTGTGTTTCATAAGAATAAACCGAAATGATCACGCATTAAAATCAACTCATGGGATAAATCTGGAAAAGAAATCTGGATGAGGTAAAACTGTTCTTAGTCTGATGAAAGTAATGGGCACTCTGCTTTGAGAAGGAAGTATCTACTAAATCTCTGTATGGTTTAAACTGACCTCACAACCTCTTGCTGATCTGTTCGTCATCTAAAATCCCTCGTAACTCGATGTTCAGCTTCTTTTAATGAGATTTCTCAGGGGTTTGGGAAGAGACAGTCAATTCACTGCAACAAAATTTAAAGACAGTTTTTGTGTTAAACATTAAAATCATTATCCTAAAAACATAAGTAAGGCATATGAAGGGAGACCTACGGATGTCTGATTGACATGACCATTTTTAACATCATCTTGTTGCTTTTGTCAGATGATAAGAAAATAACAGGGAGTGTCAGTGTTGGTTTTTCGTTAGATATGCACATATTCGTATGGAATGTATTTGAAAGCTCATGTTCATGCATATGGTTTTGAAGAATGAGGGAAGCCAGACGTACAGTCAGTCCTACAGGACTGCAGCCTCATGAATTGGTTGTGGTCTGGAACAAAGACGACGAGGCAGATGCGTTGACTTTGTGCATTTCAACCATAAACTCAAATAAAAAAATCTGACCAAATAATTACAAAGAAATTATAGCTGAATAAATACAATTACATCCAACTTGTCAAGACAAAATTGAAAACATGTATGCTAAAAATTACAATTATATTTAATTATTAATAATATTTTCCAGAAATGCTAAATCATTTATTTCTGATTAAGTATTGTACATTAACAAAATAAATGGCTTTTTATTTTATGCTTTTATATTTAGAATTAATAATACTTAATGCATATAAATTATCAAATATATATGCACATATTTTAAATATCTATAGTATAGTATAATATACATATATATATATATATATATACAAAGACCATCATCTTCAAGTCCCTCCCCTCCATCTTGCTATAAATCCTTTTTCACTGAATGGCACATTAGTGTGTGTGTGTCTCGCCTCAATGAACCATTGTACAGACGTGTGTATGTTCAGTAAATGACAGCCAAAGCATTAATTTTTCATGGTGTGCGCGTTTTGGGGTGAAGGAAGAAAAGGTTGCATAAAAAACAAACAGTCAGTCATCCACTTTCCCTCTCCGCCATCTCTCTATTGTCTTATTCCCTCACAGCACTTCTGTCAATAAAGAACAAGTACATAGCTTTTGTCATTTTTGAGCAGAGTCATGAAAAGCAGGAAAGGAGCTAAAAGAGAGAGTGCGCGGGTGAGAAAGGGAGGAATAGAGAAATCCTCTCAGTGCCAGAGGATAACCCAGCTTGCTGCAGTCTCTCCTTGCTGATTCCTGTCACGTACACTAAAGAAATTCCCCTGCTGAGAATTATGTAACATTCAACAACAAGTAAAGTTGTTTTTCTTTTGGCTCTATGTCGTGGGGCTGCTGTCAGACCAAAGACTGTCAGGTGAAAAAGAATAAAGAATGAAAAGCAGGAAAGGGAGTGAGGGAATCCTTGTAATGAAAAGTGACCATCGAATGGCCGGAGGACAGGAAGATCGCTGCCTCTGTTTTGAGAGCAAGAAATGAATACTTTGTAAATTCATTCGTTTAGCAAACATGTTTATGTAATGTGCATTACAAGCGGAAGCCATTAATAACTGCAATACTGTACGTGGTTACAAAAATCAGTTTTAAATAAATGCTGTTCATTTGAACTCTATTCATCAAAGAATTTCGAAAAACGCAACAATTTGATTAAAATATTGATTTAAAAAAAGTATTTAAGCACTAAAACATTAAAATGATTTTTGAAGGTTCATGTGACTGCTAAATAGCTTCTAATAAAATTAAAATTGTAATACTATTTCACTATATGATTGTGAAAAAATAAATCCTTTGGTAAAAGACTATATGTGACCCTGGAGTCTTAAGTCACTGGGGTATATTTGCAGCAATAGCCAAAAATACATTGTATGGGTCAAAATCTTTATATTATGGCAAAAATCATTAGGATATTAAGAAAATATCATGTTCCACAAAGATATAATTGTAGACTGTCTACCACAAATTTTGGTTTAGTAATATGCATCGCTAAGAACTTCTGGACAAATGTAAAGGTGATGATGAAGTATTTTCATTTTTATGCACCCTCAGATTCCAAATATTAAAATCTCAACCAATTATTGTCCTATCCTAACAAACATACATTAATGTAAAAATTATTAAGCTTTCGATGATACACTTATGGTGTATTTTTTAGTTTTCAGGTTTTGTAGTTCAGGGTCACATATAGCTATAGCACATATATCTCATTAGCAATTACAAAAAGCTTGTTAGTTCACAAAGTCTGACACAACAGCATCTGGCTGGTCAGGTGGCTTTGGGAGCCCCCTCAGGAGATAACACACATGGAAATCTGCTATGACAGATCTGTATGTATGTGTGTGTGTGTGTCTGCTGTATATGTGCATCATATCATAATGGGATGACCTGGTGTCTCTAGAGGGTGTCCGTGTTTGCTCCTCACACTTTGTCTTAGCCCATCAGTGTCGGGTGTGGCTAGACTCCCCACTGCTCCCAGACTGAGACCACCGGTGACATCATAAAAATCAGATATTATGAAGCAGAGTGAGAAAAACCTCAAATTAATAGACAGTGAGCAAACAAAAGAAATCTATACTTGCCTCCTCAGTTGGGTGACTGCCAGGTTGACCCAAATCCTCCACGGCAGTATGGATGTCCATTCCACACCCACGGTAAAACGTCTTTACAAGAACGACTATATAAAGTCTAGGCCAATTCAGGGAAGGGTGTTTTCTTAGTCGGCTTCCTTTCTCGCAGATAGAGGTCAGAGGACAACAGCCACATGGTCCCACTGTTTGAGAAATGTAGGACACTTGCTCCTTTGCCACACGTTGATTTTGATAAGCAACGTTATACATCTAAAAAGCCTAACGTGTCAATAGATAGATGAATGTGAAATATGAAAATGTTTCAGGGGTTAATGAGCTGTGTTTTCTGTGTGATGTTAACGTCATTAACATCATGGAGAGAAAACATGCCATGAGGCTATTGCCAACTGAATACTTTATAAAACAATTCCTTCGGCTTTACTAATCATATGATCTTTTCTTTTGCAGTATTTTTGGTTGTTAGCGCTGTCCAGATGCTTGGTGGGTATTGGAGAATCAAGCTACTCATCCATCTCTCCAACCATCATTGGAGACCTGTTCACGAACAACAAAAGGACCGTAATGCTCTCTTTATTCTACTTGGCCATCCCACTAGGAAGGTGAGTATCAATAAACATTAATAATAAGCAATACCATTATAATTTTCTCTCAGTCTATTACCAGGTACTGTCAAGGTCAACCAATACACATAAATATATTCATTTTCACCAAGAAAATACTGATTCCTAATAACCAAACAAATCCACCTACTGTATGTTCAAGTCTCCATGCTTACCTCTAATACCACCAGAACCAATCTGACCTCACGGCAATTCGTACATATTTTACAAGGTGGCTAATTCGTACGACCTCACTCGTATGAATACATACGATTTATTCTAAATAAAGTATTTTACTAGATGCCAATTTGTATGAATTTGTACAAATGACCTAAACATAACTCTGCCCGTAAACCTACACATCACGTGGTTTTAGACAAATCGTACGAAATCGTACGAGTGAGATCGTACGAATCGGCACAAATTTGGCACCTTGTACAAATATGTACGAATTGCTCGTGAGATTGTGTTGCCAGAACTCGCAATAAACTAAATACACAGGGAGTCCAGGTGATTTCACGTTGCTTAAGCTATTTCATTAAAGGTGTGCAGATGTTAGCAATTTAGCATTGTAAGTCATAGAGAACAATCTGTTATGCAGCTTGGTCATTTAATTGGTATTTAGTCAGCAATGATGAGAAATGTAATAAAAATGAAGACATTTCGTGTCAGGTTAGGTGAACTGCTGCTGAAGGGAACAGCTTTTGACAGCCAGATAATCTCAGATACCATCTCAACTCAGTAAAGGTCAGTTGTGGAGAATTGAGCTCAGCGTTTTGTGTGGTCACCGCCTCAGTTGGGCCAAACAGACAACGGTATTATAAATCTACCGCTGCTGTGAAAGACTCTAAGATGACCTATTATAGTCACTTAACACAGGCATTTTCTTTTGTTCACTGAACTGGAAAAAGACTAGAGAGAAAAGGGGAAAATAAGCAGAGGAAAGGTGCTAAAAAATTAATGACTGTATGTGTGCAGCATTTTTAACTGCATTACGTTCACATACAACATCTTGCACTTTAATTGTTAATCTGATATGGAAGACAAACAACACAAAATGCTAGTACAGTTTTATACACGCAGTTAGATAGCACCCACTGAACTGAGGGCAAGAAATATCTGAAAACAGCAGCTGTCACCGTTAGACTTGTTCTGAGGGCTAGTAATAGTATCGATGAGAGACTGAACGCAGTTAGAGGAAAAGACGAGATGGAAAAATAGCCGGCCGGGGAGAGTTGAGGTATTTGCAAGCTAAATGGGTTTGCCCCTATAAGCGATCGACAGTACGAACAATAAGAGGTGAAAGACTAGAGCGCTACAGTGTGCCGCCCCACTTCCTGTCTAGTGCACTGTTTATCTGCGGTCAGGTTGTTACTGTGTCCAGGAAGTGACTTCAGCCACTAGAAAAAAGTTTAGCATGCCATTTGAGTCCTCTTATGGGCATGGAAGACATTTTAGTAACTAATAAACATGGAGATACAGAGTATAAAAATTTACAGACATATATCTAATCATGAAAGTCTCTCATCCAATTAATAACAACAGTAAGTTACCAAGTGACCACATTCGATGAAAAAAACAATTAGGTTTAGATGGTAAAATAAATAAGTTTAATTAATGGGTCCTTGACATTGAATGAGGTGAAGTGGATACACTCATGTTGAGGGCCTTATGTATTTCCTGACAGGGTCCTATTGTTTGATGGGCCAGGTCAGACTAGTCCACCAGTGTGATATGCCAGGGTGCAGTCAGAGATAAACAATGTGGTTTACCTGCTGAGCGACAGCCTGGCGCGAGTGTCTGGGAACACAGGAAGTGGGTATGAGGCTAAATGCTGGGAGGGACACTCCAAATTTAAACAGAATGATTAAAACGCTGCAGTTATTCCATGCAATACAAAAACAAGAGACTTATGTTCCTAACCACACAGTATATAGAATCCCTTAATCCAAAATACCATTGTTTTTCGAAATATATTCACCAAGGCTGCATTTGATCGAAATGCATAAAACAGTATTTTGTAAAATGTTATTTGCAATAACTGTTTTCTATTTAATAGTGTTTTAACATCATTTATGTGACGCAAAGCTGAATTTTAAGCAACCATTACTCCAGTCAGTGTCACATGATCTTTGAGAAAACATTCTAATATTTTTTAATCAGTAATGTTTCTATACTATATGTGTTTTACTCAAATCGATGATGTTGTTTACACCCGATTAACTGAGACATGGTTGTAACATGAGTTCACACAGATTGAATGTCATTAAAACAAAGACTTGCAAATATTTTCTATGGCTTTCTTACACCTTTGTAAGTGCACTAGTGACAACACTCTAATAAAATAGCAAAAACGTTTCACTTTCTTTAGCTTCAGTGTCAGAGGGTTGGTAACAGGTGTACAAACATGGAATGGAGACAGACAGATAGTGAGAATAACAGTACCTTGGAACTGAAATAGAGAGCTGATGAAAACAAAAAAAGTGAGAAACCCAATCAACTTTTTTTAACTGACTATGACCAAGAGAAGAAAACTATTTATACAGTGCCCGATGAAAAGTGGCTTGGTCAAATAACATTCAGTGATAGTCTCAAACCAGATAATCTGCATACAGATAGCATACAGAAGAATATTTCGTGTGCTTGATCTAAACGGAAATCATAACAGGCAATTATGAACTTCATCAGACTGTAAACAGGATGTAGAGCTGAGAGAGTTTGGTCTACGTTCGAAGAGATATGACTCACAGATTCCTCAGATACCAGATCCCACCTTCAGTGGCCGTCTTCCTCTTTTCCTTATATCACTCTTTGTCAGGCAGTCTCGCTTTAGAAGGACTTAAAGGAAAGTTCACGAGACACATGCACTCTGAAGCCGTATCCTACAACCTCAGACAGGGATTCTCAGAATTAGGTCACTCGAACGTTTGATGTTCGGATTTCACCACAGTCCCCAAATCCAAAAACCCAAACGACACTGTGTGGGAAGCTGGCGTCTCTCTCCAGTCATCTCCCTTTCGCTTTCCCTCGGAGCTGATCTGTCATTGTAAGCCCCTGAGTAATGCAAAGTGGTTGACTCTCTTACATAGCCGGAGGTGATGTTCAGTGTAAAGCCATTATCAGCGGCATTAGTATGCATGCTGGGTTCAGCCAGCCTACCCAGAGCATGAAAGTTTTAGGGTGTATGACACAGCTTTGGGTGCGGAAGAGAATCAGGAAAGAAAGACAGTCACATGACAAGACAGCCTTCAAAAAACTGCTAAAATCATTCTAAGATGGTCAGGCTAGTCTGGTTTTGTTGGTTTTAGAGGGATTTTGGACACTTGTCAACTGGTTAGGTTGGGAGACCAGCTGACAGACCATAGATGAAAACCAGTTGGGGTTGGCTGCTAGATCAGCTACTCCAGCTACCAGTTTACCTACTCAAAATAATGAAAGCATGTGCTAAATGACTAAATGTATATGCAAAAATAAAAATGCCAACAGACAGCAAAAACTAGATTATGCTGATAATTTCTACATTTTGATTTCACCAGTTATCACATTAAGCAAAACCTGAACACAAATTGAAAACAAACAAAAACTACTTTAAAATTTGAAACTAAAATAACCCTGAAAACCAAACTGAGAGTGTGTGTTTATGCAATGAATATGATATGTTTGCTTGCGTATAATGACATGTTTGGCTCTCTGTCCACAGCGGTCTGGGCTACATCCTGGGATCCATCGCTAAAGACGCTGGAGGGCATTGGTTCTGGGCTCTGAGGGTAAGAGTTGTTGAAACGTCTCAGTGTGTTGTATCAATATTTTAGAGGAAGCATACCCAGCCTCCACAAATACACAATTTCCTCTCGTCCAGGTCAAAAATATCCCTAAAACCCACGGCAGGCAGGTGAATCCCAAAATACCTTCGGCCCGTCTCTTGAAAAAGCAACATAGTTTTCCTGTCCCCTTTGAAGCCTCGGCTATTGGCACTGGCAACCCAACTAGCTTAAGTGCATTAATTTACCATTACTTCCAGTTCTCTCGGGTCCTGCTCATACTTGCTATCCGTGTAGAACAAGGTCTTCGCAGTTCTCACTACCGTCTTTGTGCTGCAGAGACCCAGGAGAAGAGAGGGCTCGCTTACACAGACCCTTTTGTTGTGGGATATTCCTCAGCAGCCACAGCGCTAACCAAAAGAGCCAAGCCGAGCACCTTTAGTGCAGCTAAAATTACTAATTTATGAAACGATTGAGTGAGAGGAAGGGCTGTGGCCTATAACTTTTTAGACATTGAAAGAGAGAGAGAGTAAAAACAGCTTTTTTTCTGAGAAAGCAAGGGGCCTATTCTTTGTCTTTCATTAGCATAGTGCTGTTTTAAAACCAGCCGCTTCGCTTGTTCGGTTTAAACTTTAACAGCAGGACGTTCCTTTCTCTGGGTCATAAAGAGTGTCTTATCATGAACTTGAATTACGCTTGATGTGTGACTGCCTCTTAAACCTGCAACGAGGTTTGGCCGTCAAGCTCTTAGGCCTAAAAGGAGACTTGTTAAACCCTCTTAAGCTTACATAAACTCCTCTTTGCATGACAGTTATGTGACCCATAGAAACATGAGTAGCTTTATTTGGAGCTAGTTTGTCGAAACACTTCTGCAAACAGTAGCGGAGCACCATTGTTTGAACTCTTGGATCCAGTAAAACATTCCTTGAGAAGACAAAGCTTGTGGCTCGGTGGACTATTAATCATCAGTGGCACTTTAAATGTGTATAAAAACAACAGACAGATGAAAAAGTACTCCGTATCAGCCATATCCTGTTCTAAGGAGGGAAAAAACATTTCGTGCCACTTTCCGCTTGTTTTGCAGGGCCCTAAAGAACTCAATCGCCTTCCGTTCTCGAATAGGGAGCGTGTTTTTGGAGTGGAGGATTAGATCATTATTATTGAGAGCCATATCAATCTTCTGCAGGTCGGAGAGCAGAAATACCAGGAGAAATAGCACTTTGAGCTCTCGTTCTTTTATTGCGCTCAACAAGCACGAAAGAAGCTACAGCTGAGAAGTTTAGATTAGCAGGAAAGGGCAGCATCCGACAATACTATGGTAGAGTACGGGTCAGAGTCAGAGTTCAAGATGAGTAATCAACGCAGGCTTTGATATGAAACTAGACCGGGAGGCTGCAAGGAATTTCCTCGGTGTGACTGACAGTCCATGGCAAAGACCTCTTTTTACGGCTGCTGGGTTTTCTAGTTATGGAGGGATAACAAGACCAAATCCAGACTTTAGCTAGGCACTGCAGCTCTGTATCAAAAGCACCGCAGCGCAGAGACACGTTCAGTCCACAGAATCAGAAAACAGCAGCACGTCAGCGATCTCTTTAATCTTGTTGTTCACTATAAAGATCTATTAGGCTACATGCTGAGAAAAAAAAGAATAAGCATTTGTAATAAAATTATAATACATTTTTATTATTTTCCAGTAGAATATTTTAATATCCTTAAATATAAATAATATTTTTTTTTTTAATTCAAGAAATATGTATTTTAACAGTTTTAACATTATAACAGTTTACATGATCTGGCTCTTTATTTTAATATTTTTTACTCTATATCAAAATATATCGAACATGTGTGCGATAAGAGCATCTACAGTTCACGTTTGCCAAAACACAAGGAAACACGTTGTGAAAAATAATATCACCGGCAATCACCGACATCACATTCGAACAGCATTCGTTTTTTCAGAGGATCAAAAAAACAGTAGTTTTTGATCAGTAATGTTCTGAGTTTGCTGAAAAACAGTAGGTAATTTGATCTGGAATTATCACAGAGGTTGTGAAAGGAAAAACACATACAGCAGATTCGGACAGGATTAAAATCACCAAGTATGTCTGTGAAACAAAAATGTCTCAATAAAGACTAGTCCTGTCCGAATAGGGCTTTAGACTAGTATTTGGAGACTTTATCTTGAATTAAGTTTATTTTTGTTATTCGATTGAATTTTTTTTCTTGTTTTAAAAAACATAAAGTACACATTTTTAGAATTACACTTAAAACAAGAAAAAACGCCAGTGGCATAAAAAATATTTATATACATAAATATGCAAATATAACTTGTGTTGTTTATTTTTAAATGCTTTTAAACATAATTTGGGCATTTGACATGGTACTTCAGTGCTACTTAGTACCCAAGAAACATTAGCCTACTTATCAATATTAAAAACATTTTGCTGCTTTTTATTTTTTGTAGTAACTGAAGCATTTATTTTAAAACGGAACAATAAAATCCAAACTTTTTAAATGGTATATTAAGATAGGTCACCTTATCTTAAGTTTGCTCTAATTTTAATTTCTTTAAAAGAAAAATATACTGATTAGAAATTGAGCGCAGATGACTAGATCTTTACTTGCACACACCCATAAGAGGCACACTTTTGTGCAGAGCTTTGCATTAATGTGCTATGAATGATCTCCAGGAGGATTGCGCCTGACAGACAGAATTGCTTTGGCTTTCACAAGCGACGGAGGCGCTTACTCTGCTTCCATGTGGGCCAGCGAAGCAACAAACACATGCGCGCACACACATACACACACTGCTGTGCTGTAGCCATCAGGAAGGATGATAAAAGAGATAATAGCTCATGGCCTGGTGGACCGCAGCTGCTCCCACACAAGGGAGAAAACTGAGAAAGAAAACGAGAGGACGGAGTAAAGAAACATCACCTAATGGAGTCCACTTCGCACAGCAGTCTAGTACACTGCCTACACTACACACCCTGACGTGAATATAAATAAACCTAATCTGGAACATGCGAAACCATAAGCTAATCACAAAATGACACCGCCATTATGGACTCAGCGAATAAGTTGCTAGACCAAACAGGATGCGAGACAGATTCTTATTGTTCAGCGGACAAGATTTTGTTTAACAGACGGCACAGACTCGCAGTAATACAAGCAAAAGTGTTTAGTCTAGTTATAGCACTGCAGTGAAAGCATTCTTAAGCAGGATTTTTGCAGTAAAAGCATCTAAAGATGTGATTTACATAATATAGGAAAACTTGATTTTTATTTATTCTTAACAAATTATTAAGAGTATAATAAATACATTTAATTATATATATATATATATATATATATTCACAAAAAAAAAACATTTTAAAAAATCTCATGTAATTTTGTTTCAAGTACATTAATCTTGTTTCAAGGATTTTCAAACAAAACATAAATTCCTTATATTGTCTTCTGTCTCCAGGTTTCTCCGATGTTGGGGTTGACTGCTGGGACTCTCATTCTCATCTTTGTCCCTGAGCCAAAGAGAGGGAGTGCTGACCATATCGCTGGACGTTTAAGGACACGCACTTCCTGGCTCTGTGACATGAAAGCTCTTGCCAAAAAGTATGCCTTTTTTTCCTATTAATCACTCAAGAAAAGTAATGAACCAAATATTCAGGATTGGGGTGTAGAAGATGTAATGACTTAAAAATCAGCCATCAACTGAATCCCTCAAAACCAATCGTTTTTATGGCCTTCACTCAAATTTGGTGATAGTGTATTGGAGCAGATAGAGTTGTTTTTACAGTATCTTGTGGTATATTACAAGTATAAATCAAATAATACTTTTCAATAATAAAAAAAATGCAGTTATATTAATTGATTGTTTAAAAAATGATTCTTGCTGCTTTTTGTTGTGGCCAAATTAATGAAGACATAAAGAGCAAGTGCTGAAAAACCTAATATTCATTAGTTTTCTTTTTGCTTCCCAGTCGCAGTTATGTATTTTCATCTCTGGCATCGGCGGCTGTGTCATTTGCCACGGGGGCGTTTGGGATCTGGATCCCGCAGTACCTGGTCAGAGCTCAGGTGGTGCAGAAGACAGCACAGACCTGCACCTCTCAACCATGCAGCAGCAAAGACAGGTAATGACACACTGATGAAAATGTAATGTACAAATACACACATTACATTTCTGACAATGACTGCATTTCTCTCTCATCTCCAGTTTGATATTCGGAGCCATCACCTGTGTGACGGGGCTGTTGGGAGTGGTGATCGGTGCCGTGACCACACGCCTCTGCCGTCAGAAGACGGAGCGTGCCGACCCGCTGGTGTGTGCGGTCAGCATGCTGGGCTCTGCTATCTTCATCTGCCTCATCTTTGTTGTGGCCAAGAAGAGCATTGTGGGAGCCTATGTAAGTACATCAACTTACTTGTGTGTGTTTGTGTATATATATAAGATTTGTAATGTTTTTTAAAGACGTTTCTTATGCTCTAATGCATTTTGTGAAATATTATCGCAATTTAAAATAACTGTTTTCTTTTTTAATAAACTTTAAGCAAAGCTGACATTAAAAGTGACATTAAAGGCTTATATTGTTAGAAAAAATATTTTGGACAAATGCTGTTCTTTTAAATTTTTTATTTAACAAAGAAAAAAGTATCACGGGTTCCATAAAAAAAAAAAAATCATCACTGATAATAAATTAGCATATCAGAATGATTTCTGAAGGATCATGTGACACTGAAGACTGGAGTAATGGCAGCTGAAAATTAGAAACAAACACAGCAACAACACAGAAACAAATTATATTTTAAAGTATATTATAATAGGAAACCAATTTAAGTCATATGGATATTATTAATAATATATATATATATATATATAATGATTATTTTTTAATAAATATAGCCTTGATGGGCATAAGAGAGACACGCAAACAAGATACACTAAATATGTATATTTATGTCTTCCATGAATTACACATCTGTTATTGCTACAATATTCAAACACTTCCATGTAAACATCTCTCATTATATTAGTTGCCATGGAATTGTGGCATAAACACTGAGATTCTCCCCAGAAAGGTGGCTTAACACTGTGACCTGTATATCTCTAGTACAACTCCCTTCTGACTATACTTGTATTATAATGAGGCCTCTCAGTTAAAGTCAAATAAGGTCACTTCTATTCAGGCTTCAATATAAGGCTTTAAACGATATAAAGTCTGTTGCATTCAGTAGGTTTAACAGTTGCTTGGCAGGGTTGTTAGGTCCAAACCCAATACTAAAAGAATAAGAGCGACGGCGCTGTGTACTTGTTTAATTGGCATGTAAAGCAGGAAAAGGGAGCAGTTTTCACAGTTACTGCCGAGAAACAATGGGCTGTGGCATTTCTGAGTCACTAATAGAAAAAAGTTATACTGTATAAGAAAACAAAAAATTAGACCAGGTCACGCTCATTCTTTTAACAAATAACAAACGGGTCAGAAATAAATACAGCATGCTCCCCAAATGGGACTGGGAATCTTGTAAGTTATGATAAGAAGCCTGATGTTTGTCTTTCCTCTACACAGAAGAACCCAGTGCACTGTGATAATGCCATCTATCTGGTGCTATGTCTGAGAACCCCTAAGCTTGCTCAACATTTGCCACCTTATCTTAAATGTGAAAGACTGGTTACAAATTGTAGCCTCAAACACACCTGGTTTTGCATCCTCTTGTGCCTTTGTTAAAAACTGTAATGACTTGGAAAATATTTATAATTAGGCAGACCTTACCTGTGGGTACACCTGGCTGCTCAGTTGTCTAGTTTGGGTAACATGAACATCACTTAAAAAAGAATAAAAACCATTAAAAAAATATATTAAGCAATTAATATTCAGTAAGATTACTAAATTAATAAAGTGATGGTAATGTATAAATTCTAATAAATGGTCAAGAACATTAACCAGTCAACTGTTTTCAACACTGATAATAATAGGAAATGTTTCTTTTATATTCTTATTATAATGATGATTTCTAAAAGGATTATGTGACACTGAAGACTGATGTAATGGTGAAAATTCAGTGTTGCAATCAAAGAAGTAATTTACACTTTAAAATGTATTACTTAATTGTAATAATATTTCACAATTTTACTGTTTAACAGTATTTTTTGACAAATAAATGTTAGTGAGCATAAGAGACTTTAAAATATGCCAGCTCAAAATCTTTGAACAGTGGTGTTTATTGTCATTTATCACTTTATAGTGAATTGGAAAATGTGGAAATAAAAAAACTGAAAGCCTGTCAGTCTCACTCAGAGCAACAGGGCACATTTTAGAGTAAATGATCAAATTGAAGGTATTTATAGAAATGAATGACACACCATTTGGACCACCGGCCCTCATCCCATCTTGTCAAACAGGTAACATTACAGTGTCAGTTCTGGGTAAAAATATACCCAGCTCCCAACGACGACACAAGCGCCCTTTCAATCACTTTTCCAGAGACTTCTGTAATTACATCCAAATGGAGCATACAAAAAACAAGGAATCCAAAACTTTAAGGAGGGAAAATATTTGGAGTGAGAAAATTTGATAGTGACAGATGTGCAGTCTGAGCTCTGTCAGGGACTGTTCCAGAAGGGACAGCTGCTGTCTCGTCAGCACACTTCAGCCCTTAACCAGAGTTCTGCCGGGCTTTACAGTTTTAGCCTGTCTGTCCATCCGTCACGCTGTCTGAGCCTCAAGTCACTTTGGGACAGAGTTTCATACATGTCCAAACACACGCGCTTTCATTTCCTCACCTTCAGAAATTCTTTCACACCGACATACAAATGGACGTTTCTAGACCCGTGAACTAATACCATCACCTCTGTTTTACACCCTGAGGTCATCCCTCTGTCAGCCCTGCTCACCATATCACTCTGAGCCCAACCTAAGACCCTGTCAAAGTCAGAACGGCCACTCGAACGATCAAATTCCCCTTCAGCCTTTAGTTTATCACACAATCCCATCTGGTTTGACCCCAGCAGCTGCCGTCGGCTGCATTCTGAGATGTGGAGAGACCATCTACATTCTGTCAAGTCATTAAGATTAGTGGAGATATTCAATCCTTGTGTCTCAATCTCCCATAAGCACCTTAAAAAATCCAGTCCAGACACTGAGGGGTATCAGTTAATTTGTGTGGGAATGTCGAAGTCAGTTAGTCTGTTAAAATAACTTGTTAAATGTAACACGTTTTCAGCCGCCAGACATTTTAGGTTCCACTCTAGTATAACCACTAGTCTCTTTTTTATGGTTTGGAGCAAGGTTCTGTTGCACTTAAATCAAAAATTGCATATAAACGCAACCACAGTATAATCACACGTTTTCATATTCCACAACATTTATTGGGGTTTTTTGATTTAGTAGATGAGCAGAGTTAATTTAGCCTTTGGCCAAACTGTAAACCCTGCTATCTGTATGTATTTCTGTACACTTCTCATTTAAAGGATAGAATCAAATATAATTGGCCTTTCTTCTTCTATTTTTCTCCCCTAAACTCTCTTTCTCCCTCTCTTTTTCTCCTCAGATCTGCATTTTCATCGGAGAGACGCTGCTCTTTTTGAACTGGGCCATTACGGCGGACATTTTAATGGTTCGTATTGAAAGCCTGTATTTATCTGCTGCATTGAGTGGAAACTTTAAAGCCTTTAGCTGTAACAAAACTGGTCATCTTCTCAGGCTAGTTTCTTATTTTGAATGGAGGGATGCATGACTACGAGGTTTGGTATAGCCTGGGTGGGGCCCAAGACAAAATTGCTGCCTTTGATTGCACTTAATGGAAACGCCACTCATGGAAAATAAAACGAAATGACATTTTCAGTTCGAATGTTTTTGTCTGAAGGAAGCCAGTGAACTCAGAAGTCAGTAAACAGAGTGCATGTAAGTGAAAAGATTTAGCACGAAAAGCTTTCGTGAAGTTGAGTCAGCCAAGGTCTCTCTGCATACTTAAACTCCAGTCAGCTTCGGTCAGTTTAAAGTGCTCTGACAGCGGCTGCTTAAGCGAGCACTCATGTTACTTTTGTTATCCTGTTATGATTTAATGTGAAATTCTCACCGCTGTTTTCATATCACCTCTTTTCTCTCTCCAGTATGTTGTCATTCCGACCAGAAGAGCCACTGCTGTTGCCTTCCAGGGCTTCACCTCACATTTACTAGGGGATGCTGGGAGCCCGTACCTCATTGGCTTGGTAAGAATGACTCACACATAGGGAAGAGAACTGCTCAGTGGTGATTTTGGGGGTCTGGTCAGTCTATTGGCGCTTTTCCACTGCATAGTACGGCATGGTTCAGTACAGCTCACTAGTACCTACGTTACCAAAACGTGACGTGTAAACTCTGCTGGTTACTGATTAGCCGGAGAAAATTGTCATTACTGCATCACTGACTGAACTTGCGACACGAGACAGAACAGACCCGCTAGATTTAAATCAGCACAACCAGCGAAGGATCGGATGCAACTGTTTTGTTTTGTATCAACCAAAAATTACTGTTTCGTGGTCTATTGAGGAAGTACAGACGTTCCTCTCATTGATAGCGGAGGAGCGGATCCAGCGAGAGCTTGATGGGGCGACGCGGAAAGAAAAATGCTCCATTGTTGTGCGTTTACGAGGATGTTACGGCAGTTGAGGCGGCGCAACTATAACGACACGTGAATAATCCCGCCCACTCTAAAGCGCTAAACCGCATTGGAAACGCAAACCGAGCCGAACTGAGCCGTGCCGTGCCCAGCCGAGTCATACCACGCAGTGGAAAAGCCCCATAAATGAACCATGTCTGACCCACCTAAATGAAGTCTTAACAAAAGATACAATACAACAGATTTTCAAACAACATTTCAATGCTCACAAAGTCCGAGTGCACTAAATAGACAACCATAAAGAAGAATCTGGTTATTGATACGTTCAGTAGTCAATGCTAGAAAGAGGAAGTCTACACAAGATGTATGGCTCCTTTTTTAGTTCACAATAGCGCATTTTCACAAAAGCCCTCAAAAGCTCCTCCTGGTTTGTGTCTTTCCAGTAATACCTTTCCACAAGAGACACGATTGTGTTTGTATATATGCCAGTCACCAGCTCATTCAAGGCTAAATTCATCCACAAGTGTTCCCTTCAGTCCCTTAAACACTTATGTGTAACAATAAGCTGTGCCGCCTTGTGCCGTGAGACATTGTGCTCTATGATTTTGTGTGCTGACCCTGGCTCCATTTCCTTTTCCACTCTTGTTCATGTTAAGAAACAAAGTCAAACCGATCACAGTGCAGCATAAATTCATCATTCTTCTCAACTCCGGAAAACACACCGTTTCCTAGACTTCAGACTCCTGTAGACATTCCTGGCATTCCGACCAGGACCCACTGGAGTTGATCCAAGTAAAACAGTAACTCCTGTCCGTGCTTTTGACAGGTTCAGAGCCCTCTGTCATGTTGGACTCAAGGTTCAGACCCATTGTTCCCTTATTCCATTATCACCTTCAACCTCCTGCAACAAAAGTGCATTTGCAGTGTTTGTTCTTTATCTAAGAACAGAGCAGAAGCGAAGTGTGTTTAATCTACCTGTATATATTTTCCAACTGAAATGTACTAGACATGTGGCATTTGAACACAGTTAATGATTTAATGACTTGATGTTGAATCTAACCCGCTCTGTTACATTGAGGTGTAGTTTTAGATGATTGTGTCATGAGTTATTCTAAGGGACTAGTAGACGCTTTCCCATCTTATAGACGGATTTTTGTTTTTGAAAAGTCAGATGCTCACCAAGACTGCATTTATTTGATCATAATAGTAATATTGAGGGATATTATCACAATTTAAAAATAGATTTCTGCTTGTGGTGGCGAAGCTGAATTTCAGGCATTTTAATATGTTGGTATATTTGGTGTTTGAAAACGTTCACCATTATTATTATTGTGCTGAAAATAGTAGCTGCAAACTGATACGTTTTTCCAGGATCCTTGATGAATGCAAAGAACAGAATTTCTTTGAAATTTGAACCTTACATAAAATAATGAATGTTACATTTAATTAGCTTAATATGCTTACAAATATTTCCTTTAAAGCCGAACGTTTCAACTTTTGAAGTTTATGCATTTTATCAAGTTCACTTTGTATTGCAAAAATGTTTCAGCTAGATGAGTGAATGTATTATTTGCCAGCACTTTACTAAGCTGCTTGACCACTCTTTTCTCAAAGGTCAGAGGTCAAGTTCACTTAAGCTCCAGTGTTAGCAGCTCACCACTTTCAATCCACCCAAACTGCCCTACCCGCTGAGCAACAGCTGGGCAGTGTGTTTATAATCCTGCCACTTGTTTTGAGATGTTTCATATGTGGTTAGTTCACATGACTCGACTGCTTTCTGGAAATACAATGGTCTTCTGTTTTACCTCTCAGATAGTAGCTCAGTTATATCTTCCGAGGAAGTGTGTGGACATTCTGGCCTGTCAAAACCAGGAAATTGGGACAAAGTCATGCATCAACAGCTAGTTGATAATTTCACTCCGGAGGTCTGGCAGGCTAGTGTGATGGTGGCTGTGACGTACTTCTGTCGCAAAAAAATGTGCCAGCTCTGAATAACAGAAAACAAGAGAGAAAAACCACAGGAACTTTGACACAGCGCAGTGACACTGTAGTTTTTCCAGACATTAGGCTGTTAAGAGAGAACAGTGACATCCAATAGCTTACAACTGGAAAGAAATGCAAGAACATGTGGCAGGCAGACAACACGTTCTTCTAAAAACTGAACAATGTGCGTACTAGACCTGTGAATGAATAACAGTTCCTAAATACCTGGTAATGCTTCATTTTACTCTAACTGACGTAAAAACATTCAGAGTACCTGTGTGAATCCGTACCCTCAGGCATAGTGGGTGGTGTAATTATCGATAAAAATAGGCTATCCACAGAAATCTACCATTTTTTTGGGAAAAAAAAATACCCTCATTAGACACGCACTAGAAGTTTTCAACCTCAGCCCTATTTTTATCAGGAGAAATAGTTCATGTTTGGCATCTTGAAGGCTGACATATACACACACATACAGGAGTATGGTCTGCACACACACACACACACACACACATAAGGGCATAAGGGTAGCAGCTAACAATTAAAAGTGTTACAAAGAAAGACATCCCCATAAAGAGGTTTTGTTAAATTTATCTCACTTCTGGGTAACTATTTGTCCTTAAAATATGGTTGAGTATGTACAAAGATACACAGAACGTACTGTCAGCACACACTCACACACCTTTTAGAGTCAGCATTCCTAACCAACCCATGAGACCACAAGACACAGTAGTGCTGATAAAGGATTAGCCAAGCTAAAGTCAGTTAGATGGAGATTATTAGAGTTTCTAAATGTCTTTTTAATACTGCTGTTAGTGCCTTTAAAGGCATCTTATTGTTATCAAGCATTTAAAAATCATCTTCCAGAAAAAGGGAACAAAAGTATTGCTGACTCATCCCACACAATACTTTAAATGCTTTTTAGAATGACAATATCATCCGCTAATATCACACAGGAAACACCTTGTGTGGTCTTTAACATCAAGAACCATACTAACTACTGCCTGAATGAATCCTAAGGGAGCACACAGTATAAAATTAAATTGGTTTGTGAAATTGAAACTGAGCTAAATGTCTCCTTGATTGAATCAAAAGTTTATCTAATGTTTATTGTCTTTTTATTGATATATTGACTTGCTATTCAACAGATACCAATAGCTAAGACAAGTTAGCATAATTAACCATTTACCCAGTAACTGATTAAAACAGCGCAGCTCTTATTAGGAAGTTCATTATTAAATTAATGCTGCTGATGACTGGCAGCAGACATTTCATTTGTTTGCTAATGAGTGTTCTTTTGTTTGTGTTTCTGTCCCCCACAGATATCAGACGGACTGCAGGAGAGCTACGCTACATCAGCGTTATGGCAGTTCCTGAGCTTGGGCTATGCCCTCATGCTTTGCCCCTTTGTTATCGTTTTGGGGGGGATGTTCTTCCTGGCCACCGCCCTTTTCTTCCTGGACGATCGTGACAAAGCGGCGAAACAGTAAGTGACTAGGCCTTTACTCACAACACTGCTAATTCAGTCCAATCTTTTTAGTCATTTTCGTGAAAACTATTTAAAGACATGCTTCCATTTCAAGGGTTACCTACTTTGCATTCCTAAATGGGGTTATCATTTCCCAATTCCCTGACAATGACAATCCGGAGAATACCGGTTGCCATGGTGATTTTGGTAGCCTTGGCCATCTTTGTGTGGCTGGTGAATAGCCTCAGGTGGATAGTTAATACTCGAGGATGAGCGAGATTGATAGATGGACAGAGATCTAGACGTATTCTCAAACAAAGACACTCTGGCTTTTGGGAAAATGGCACTTAACATGGGTTACAAATAAGATTATGTAGATATTTCTTTACTCAAATCGTTAAGCATTATAGGAGAGATTTCAAAATAAAAAAGTTCAGTAGGCTAGCATTCGGCAGAGACAAGATAAAGTAATTTTATGAAAGTAGCATTTATGGACAGATTTTGTCCGGTAAAAACAGTCATGACGTCATGAGAGAAATTGAACATCAAATAAACCCCAATGTTGTCTCTTGCTATTCAAGCTACCCAGACATGTCATTTTATTTTAACATGGGATACATAAGCCATCAGAAGGTACTTTGGCCTATATATGTATATTTAAACATAGACATTTTAAAACAGACCTTCATCTAAAACATATCCCGGGAAAATCCCATTGCTTTAAAAGGTAAAGACAAACATGATACTCGGACTTTGCGACTCACTTTCTGTTTTGCGGCCGTCTTTTATCAAGTGGATTTCCTGTGTGTGTTGCCACTCAAAAATGACTTCCTTCCTCTCAGCTTGGGGACATTTTTAGGCAGGGTGGTATGTTGGATTACTGCAGAAGATCTTCCCACGATAGGTCTCAGAGACAGCCCAGGAGGTTGACTTTTGTTCTCGTCTCGCCATCTATTACAAAAGGCAGTTTAATCATTATAGTAATTTTTCACAGGGAGCTACTCAGCAGGATTATTTCCTTGTTCTTTTTCCTACTATACATCATAAGTAGTGGAATACAAATACTACACCACAGATACAAGTCTCAAATAAATCAATCCTAACATGAATAAATCTTGACAAAGAAATTACAGTGGCTAGGTTTAAAGGTGTTGTGTCAAACAGAATTATATATAACTTACTATTTTCAAGTAGGTTTCCCTGAACACTTTCAACTTCTACTATTGGTCAGATAAACAGATAGCCCTCACATAATTGGTGGAGCCGGTGTTGCTATGCCAAGCTGGTCAGATACTCATACAAACAGAGCAATGTTTTTAAAGAACCACAGTGCATTTTTTTAGGGAAATAAACCACCTTTCAGTTTAAAATAAATGATATGACAAAGAAACTTAAACTTAGAATGAGAATCTTTTCAAAGCACTATTGGTTGAGGTTTATACAGAAGTTTTACTACACCACTGCTTTTATGCAGCGACTGTAGCTACAGGTAAAGCAGATATTTGTAAATGCAGCATACATTATAAGCTTATATCCAGATGTTATGAGCCTGTGCAACTATACATTTCCAACAAATACTCTTACGTAACACCCTTCTTACAATTTTTCATAAGCATTGCATCATCACGAGTCATCATGCAGTCTAAAAATAGAATTTTAACTGTGCTTTTTTTAAGGCCCAGTAGTTCTTTATTCGCAAATATCTCGTGACATCAATATAGCATTCCTTTTTGTCTTCCTCTATTTATGGACACAGCATGCAAAATGAAAGGCGTTCACTGGAGCGGAGGAATATATTGAGCTTGAAGAGTACTTTATTTCTGAACCATGAGGGAGCTGTTTATAGCACACGGGAAAACACTGGGCACCCAGGCAGTCATGCAAAAATACACACGTGCACACATTTGTCTCATATCCTTTGCTGTCTGGCATCATTTGACATTGTGTCCGTTGGGACGTACTGTAGATATAAGCATCCTGTGAACTGTGTGTTAAAGCACTTGTAGCCTGTGAAGTGTCACCATTGAAGTTTCTAATAGAGTGACTGAAATTATAAGAAGGCAACTACATCTTGTAGGGAAAAAAAGAAAAGTGAAAATGCTCATCCGTGAAGATGATGAGGACAACTTAAGTACTTATACACTGCTTTAGTCTTTCTTTAATTAAAAATTTGGATTCTCACCAACTTCTGTCACTACCCCGATGCTCAATCAAACCACTGCTGTCATTTTGCAGTATATCAATAATGCTGCTGTGAAGTTGCCAGACAGGCCCAAGTACCAAGTTAGCTGTCCTATTATTACATTATCTGGAGAATATTTACTTTGTATTAGGTTAATACAATTTACTTCACCCACTATTAAGAGTAATGTCATGTGAGCTGGTTAGAAAAACGGCTATAAAAATAATTGTGATTAATCTCAAGATTTCCAACCAGTTATTAGATCAAATATTGTAAATGTGTTAAAAATATTATCTTAACTACATCAGATTAACATCTTTAATTAATATCTGCAACCCAGTTTGAAAACCCCTTTAATAAGAGATTGTGCTGATGTTTAGTGTACAATTATGAAAAGTACTGCATAAATATATTTTTTCCCCGATTAATCTGTATTTCTTTTCTTCCTCCAGAGTAAGCCAGCTTACCCGGCCGCCATCCACAGTTAAGGTAAGACCTCAAATTCCCGCAAAGGCTTCCCGACATTTTCCCCTTACACTGTTATAAAATGTTATCCTGTTGACCTTTTAAAATAGAGAATACAATAGTTCAAGCTTATTTATGAGAAGGTATTCTGGACTGCAAGGAAAGAAATAATAACATACCACCTTTATGAAACTTTGAGGCTGCACACTTAACCTTTAGATACCCAATGGTTTACAACACATCGGAATCCTTGTGCATCATAATAGAAGAGAAGAGAAGAAAAGAGAATAGAATAGAATAGAATAGGCTTTGGGCTCAAAGTGATTCATATGAGTGAGCAGGTTATTTCATCAGCTGATAATTTCAAATCTGGCTCGTCTTTAAGCCTCTGTTCCTGCCCCCTTCCCCTTTTTCTCTTATCAGCCTCTCACACTCACTGTTATGAGCCTGTTTGTATAATTGCCATGACTTTGTATGCCCCAAAAGAACAGCAAAGCATCAAAAGACAGAGAAAGAAAACATCAGGAAATAGGCTTCCCTTGTTGCCCGTTTTTTTAGGTGGAGGACAATGTGTGTGGGAGACGTGCACTAAAAATAACTAATTCCCTAACTATTCAGACTGAGAGGGCGGATTGTTACCATTAAATGTGATCATGTATTTTTGTTCTTCGGACAAGCCCAAGTCCCAAGTTAGCGGTCCTACTCCTCTACAGCACCCGGCGCTTTCTAATTAGCAAAACTACTGCTCTTTATTAGGTTAACAGCCTATACTGACTGCAGTTTAACTAGAAATCAATGAAATATCTCTGACTGGATGCAGCGTAAAACATGGCCTCGAGGGTTAGCCTGTCAGAGGCATATAAATTAGTATAAATGATCATGTGATGACAAGACATATTGCCTCCGTCACTTATATAAATGGAAAAAGTTCTCTGATCAATAGGGGTCAAGGCACAAAGTGGAGAGGAAACCACATGAGTTACATAACAGTCAGACACCCACACACCCAATATTAGATAAGAAATGATGAGGAGGCCAGTGAAATGACTGTGGGAGTACGAGAAAAATCACTATTGTGACATTAGCCTTGATTAGGGCCAAAGATTTCAGACAGGAAGGGCTTGTAACCAAAGCAGTGAGATATTACAGAGGATAAATGAGAGATGAAAAGGGAAAGCAATGGAGAAATAGACAACAGCCCTTGCAGATGGAGGACGTGGTAGTCACTAAAGAGATACTGCTTAGTGAAATCTAGTGGACAAATAATGGCATGGTGACAAAATGGACTTTTAGAGAACATCTTGTAATTAAATAATAGCACAACCCGATATGTCCTTCAGTTATTTACCATTTGGGCAGTTAAACATGATTGGATTTCCTAAGTGCATATTTTACTCTATATGAGCTGCAGAGTTATGTACCGTTAAATAATTTGGGGTGATTGATTGATTGATTGTTCATTTATTTGAGACACTTATGCTCATCAAGGCTACAAATATTTGATCTGAAACTGTAATATTGAGACGTATTATTCTAATTTAAATAAACTACTTTAAATTTTCATGCATTGTAAAATGTAATTTATTTACGTGATTAGCAGTCACGTGATCCTTCAGAAATAATATGCTGGTTTGGTGTATCAACAGTGTAATCTGTTATGAGATTCTGGGCTGCGTTCTCCGATAACGTTGTCTCTTAGCACGCTACGAAGACTCAAAAGGTACACCTTAACAACAGTTATACCTTTCCTACGACAGCAGGTGCTGTCCATTGATATCGATGCCTCGATGATTGATTGTGCACTCTTTCCATCACAGCGGTATAGGAAAAGTATTGAGAAAACAATGTTCAAAGTGTTTTAGAAATAGTATGAACTGCATTTATCAATGAACTGCATTGCCTTTTCTGTCAAGTGGTTCGCCAGCTGATGTGCTTCAGGATAGTAATTAAAAAAGCTAACAACCATTAGTGTATGGAAACTTTATTACTGAAAACACTTCCATTCACTGGGTGTAGGCTATAACAACAATATTTTATGTGTAAAAATTTAAAGTAAAGTAAAAAATGATCCCCTTCCTAAAATACAAGTTTTACCTTTTAATCTATAAACCCCATTAGTATAGTAAATGGCAACATTTATTTACACAAGACAAAATATTTTTTCACAAACCTTTAGATGTTTTTCTAAAAGCAAGTTAAAAAAACACAAACACAATTAAAAACCATGAACTTGGAAAAACCTCAGGTTTGAAAGACAAATCCAGCATTAGTCCATAATTACTGAATTTCAGTGTATGAGTGTGTGTTATCACACAATGTAGAAAACAATGGTTTGTTTAATAGTAGAGAAGCTTCTAGGCCAGATTAGTTGCTGCATAATGATGGATAAATCCCAAACAAGACCCTGGATGCTCCGTAAACGTCACTGATGTGATTATCTGAGCTTAATACCTTATCATCATGCAGTATTGCTGTCCTCTGCATCTGTACAATATTAAAATGAAGCTGAATAAAATGTCAATTTGTGACAGACTTGTGATGACAGTGGGGCAGCTGTGGGAAGCTTACAGAAGCTCTAGTGGGTGTGTGTGTTTGTGTGTGTGTGTGTGTGTGTGAAAATGGTTGGTTTACCTCACCAGCAGCACCAGACAGATGGCTCAGTGGGTACTGAGTTATAATAATTAAAATGAAACATCCTGTTGGGAAGCCATAGACTAGGATGTTATTGCTTCAAGTTTTATTCAACAACACAAACAGCCAGAGTCTGACCTATCTTTGTCTTTTTAATTCCCTCAGGTTACCAAATGAGAAGGGGCTGCTGCAATGGGATGACAATATGGTGGAAGAAGAAAAAAAACAACAGAAGGAATAAAACTTGCAGCTAACTCACTATACGCACACTCAACACTCTCGGATCGCCGCTAACATATCATCTCTGCTTTTTCGTTTCATCCTGTGAAGGCCGTTCTGAATTCGAGTCGCACCTTGCTTGCCCTGGCAAACCTTCAGCTGGGAAGAGGTCAGCCAATCAGCAGCTGGAGCCCAGCTGTTAATTATGTATATAAAAAGCCAAATGGGTTCCAATGGGTTTTAAAAATAGGGGGTGCGCTAGAGCGCTCAGTGCCATACTACTGAACACAGCACGGACACACGCTCCCGTCCTGTCACGCTGCCTGTCGATCTGCACCAAGTGCCATAGCATTACATTCCGAATGGGGACCAGTACCATTGATGCTCACAGCCAATAAGGGGCTCACCAATACACCAAAATCCTGTAAATACAGAACTGAAGGAATCGCTCACATCACATCACATCACATCAAATACCCAAGAAAAACAAGCTACAAGGTGAGCCCTGCCTTAAGAAATCTGGCAGAGGCACAGGTCTGGTCCCTGGTCACTTTACTTTCGTAAAGATCTTTTTCTTTGCTTATTATTATTGTTTTTCCATTCTTTTTCTTAGCACTTACCATTTTAATGCAGTGCCAGTGAAATCATGCCATCACACATGACACCTGAGACCATTGAAATCGATCATTATCTTTTCTCTTCTTGCTCTGACTGTGTGTTTTTACAGATTAAACTGGAGGGACTTCATAAACTATAGCTGAAAGGGACACTGGATTGTAAATATTATCTTTTTATAATGAAGAAACAACATGTAAATGCTTTCATACTGAACTTTACTAAAGAGTCTGCCAGGATAAGTCACGTAGTGCGTCTGAGAGGAGAGCAGAAATACTGAAAAACGCTAACAAGCGTACAAAGCCAAGGTTATCGTCACTTGTTTAGCGAGGAATTCCTTCCGTAGTGCTGGGTTACCCACCCAGACAGGCAAACCTTCATTTTACCTGCAGATAAGATTCACAGGATCAGTCTGTAAGAATGAAAGTCTTTGTATGTTGGCTTACCTTGCTCATTTGGCTTTACATATCCCTTTACTGGAAAATAAGAGACAGATAGGATGATAGTGTATCGCAGCCAAGTTAATTACCTACACTGCAATCCATCCGTTTTTAAAAAGGGAATTTTAACTCAGAGGTTAAGCTAAGTCTGGATAGTTTTTTTTTGTTGTTGTTGCTGATTCTGTGAAATTTGTGGAGGTTTTTTATTAGCAGAAAACCAATCTTTGAATATGTTGCATACACTAAGAAAAGCACTTTGCTTTTCACTGAATAGTCATGGAAGAGACAGAGTTGGAGTGTAAAACTGCAGAAAATATCCTTTTTCGCTCTTACTGGCCTGTGTGGTTTCGCTTCAGATTATAGTTTGTAATATATGCAATTAAAAAAAAAAGAAGATTTCATCATTAACAAACATGAAAGTTTTGGCAGTGGCAATAATTTGTATATCTTCGTATTTAGCAAGATTTTCTCAGCACACACACTCTCCACTGTCACTTTTCTGCAACCTGGCGTTACCAAATCTGTCTGTCTGAAGCCGTTCAAATGGAAATCTGTGCTCAAAGAGAAGGCTTTTTCCCCATCTTGAAAAAAGCACCTTGCCTATAGATTGATGTGGAAAAAGCCGATCTGTGTTTTGAAGGTCTGACTTAACGTATCATGTGAAATTACCGTCCCTATTTGCCAGTCATATCCTTTTTAGCTTTCATCATGCCAGGTGAAAAGCCTTTGAATGTGATTCTGTCCAATCCAATGTGTTTACACATGCCAATTTATCTTAATGAAGCTTTTGTATTATTATTATTATTATTCTTTTACAGATGTCTTTTTCTTTCTTTTTACAAATATGAGTTTTATATATAGACACTATGAAGATAAACTATATTATGCAGCAATTTTAATATATTGTAAACTGCTTTGATGCAATGTATTTATTATGTTTTTAATTTGTTTATTGCTACTCTTGCTGATAAGATGGAATAAGGGGAAAAAAATAATGTCATAGATATTATGTACAGTTCCGTTTTTGGTTTATTTTTGTTGAAGAAAAAAAAAACGCCTCCTTGTCACAATTTGAAGAATCTCTCAGTTGTTCCATCTCAGAGAACTGTGTTTTCACAGGAGCCGATTATTTTACTGATTCACACAGAGCATGATTTACATGTATTGTGTATTAACATGTTTATTAGACCAATGAACTGATACTATACCTGATTTATTTTGCACAAGCAACTGGGTGTGAATAATTTGCTGATCAGGTGGTTTTCTCTTACTGTCTAATTCAATAGTTCTACACTGGCATTTTGTAAGTGCTAGCTTTGAGGGATTATTACCCATTCACTGCCTGGCTACTAGCTTTTCAAAGTTATTTTATGTGCTGTCAATGATTATATGATTATGGTTTATTTGTTTGTTGAAAGGCAACGCTCTCGGTGATCTTGATCAGATGAACAACTGGCTTAATGTTTGTAAAGCCAAGTTCATTTTATTAACAAAACGTTACTGCTAATGAGCAGTTTTATGAGATCATTTTAATTGCTGAATCGTGAGAGTTGAGTATTTCAGATTGCACATTTTCTTGTTATACAAGAATCCTGTAAAGATGAACCTATTTCTGATATCAAGCAGAAATTAAATGGTGATTTTATTTTTTAGAGCAAGTGTGATTATAAAGAAAACTATCTAGGACGTTTACTGTGATGCTCCCACAGGGATATACACCTATATGTAACTGATCAAAATAAACTTATTTAATCAAAACAGATCAATAAAGTGTCAATACAGTTGTTGTTTTTTTTTTACATATTATACAAAAGTGCACTTAAAACAATACCAATAACCAATAAGATTACATAATTTATTAATGAATGTTTATATTATTATTTTGTAAGATATACCATAATCCAATATTAATTCATGTTTTTAAATTATAAAACAGTTTTAATGCAAAAATGTCATTTAAAATTGTGCTTTTGGTAAGAAATATTCATTTTATTCAGCAAAGATGTACTAAATTGACCAAAAGTGACAGTAAAAACATTTATGTTCTTACAAAAGAATAAACAAAAGAATCCATAACAGGAATACATTACATTTTAAAATACATATTTTAAATGTGTTAATATAGAAATTGGCAATACTATTTCACAGCAGTACTGTATTACTGTATTTTTAATTAAATAAATGCAGCCTTGGATGAACATCTATCAAAATATTGCAAAATCTGTCCATTCTTGGATGATACTTCTATACTACTGATTCACAAAGTGATTAGAAGCAGGATACCTGATCTGAGAGCTACACTCCTACAGCACATGAATGGGCTCTAATGTCACAGAGCCCCATTAGCACATACCTGGAGGGACAGAAAGGAGACTTTCAGTGCTCTGGAGCAGGAAGCACTCTCTCTTCCTCTCTTTCAGAGCTAGTAGAAGGGGAGGGGAGGGCAGAGCAAAAGGTTTAATTTTCATCGGTTAGAGTAAGAGTCAGCCCAGGTTTTGGGGGACTGGATAAAGTCTAGCATTGTTTGGAGAGGCACACTGCCCCTCTGTTGCTCAGCAACTGTTTCTGTGATGCCAGAGAAGAAGAATGTAGATGGAGAAGGTCACCGGTATGTTGACAAGACATGAAACACCTACACAGCCAGTGACTGTTGCTGAAAATACGAGAAAATATGCTTAGCAACAGCTGTCACATTCATCAACATTACTGAAGAAAATACAATATTTGCTCATGGTGTGACCCGAACCGCACATGAAAGCAAATCGAGAAAGTTCACAAATATCTGCAACCATAGCCACAGCTGAGTACAGAATTACCTCAGGGCTTAAAAACTTCTGAAAAGCTCCTGTAGACACTAACTCGCCAACAAAAACTCACAAAGAACAGAAGACTCATAATAGCCTAACATCTCCAAAAAGCCAACCAATAATGATGAGGTGTTTCCAGCAGTTAAACACCTCAAACACCCTTAAACTGCTTACTGTGGTATTGATCACAAGAGCTTTTCTAATCACAAGTGACCCCTACTAACCTTTGACAGGAAGGTCCTTATCTAATTTAATGGAAACATCTCAACGTTTGACTAATTTACAAGCTAACCACTCGATTTTGGCATTGCACACTAAAGATGATCTGTCTTACTGACAGCCGTTTCAATATTTACATTTGTAAAATGTAAATTAAAAATGTACAGAATCCTGAAATGAATGGAATATATGTTGCATGTCTATTGGGAAAAATCAAACTGGCATTCGATATTTGGATTTAGCCTGAAATAAAACAACTGTATTGATGAAGTGATGAAGACCCTCACTCTCCACTGGACACTGAACTCTGATAACCCGACAGAAACACACTGGCCAAGCAAACCAAACCTAATTCAGGCATGACACCATGAGAAAACACTGTCAAAGTCAACAGAACAGTGGAGATCTGACAGGAAACTCTAGGGTGTAGACAGGATATAATGGTTCCTTATACTCAGCAGGAAAATCAATGTGGCGATTTCTTTTCCAATGCGACTGTTAAAACATTCTGTGGGCCAAAGAAACAAAAAAATAAAAACAAGGGTAATTTTAGGGTCAGTTATAAGCTTAAGCAAATAGTTGTTGAGGCACGTGTCAATTTCTGTTTGGTTATTTTGACAAGTGGTTCTTTTAGGCTATTTTGATAGTTGGAACATTGAATCCACGTACTGTAAGCCTCAGAACAGCAAATCTAGTTCAAAACCTTTGTTGCCCATTAAAACAGTGTCGAGAAAAGCATATGGAAAGGATAATATAATTAAAAAATGACACGTCTATTATTATTTACTTTCACTCTAGCTATTCACTCAAAACATGTCTTTCTTAAGTGGAAGACAAAAAAAATATTTTAAAGATTCTTTCTTTTCTGTGTTTTTTGTACAATGAAAGAAAACAAGACAATATGTGACCCTGCACCATAAAACCAGTCATAAGGGTCAATTTTTTGATAATTAGATTTATACATAATTTGAAAAAAAAATAATACATAAAAATTAAGCTGAATAAATAGGCTTTTCATTGAGGTATGGCTTGTTAGGATAGGACAATATTTGGACAACTATTTAAAAATCTGGGATATGAGGGTGAGGGAAAAAAAGAAAGAAAGAAAAGGAGAAAATTGTCAAATAAAAAAAAAAATATATAATAAAAATGGTTCAAGTAAAAAAAAGTTGTCCAAATAAAATTCTTAGCAATTCATATATTTACTGTAGGAAATTTACAAAATATCTTCATAAAACATGGTCTTTAACCCTGCATCAATAAAAAATGAACACATAAGTACATAGTGGACAAAAATGTCCATGTCAAAAAATTTGAGTTTGGTCTCATTTTAAAGAAGAAGATGATTGCTGAAGTAAAAAAAAAATAAACCAATATTTTATAGAAAATCTGTATTTTATGAAACATGTTGAACTGTAAAGTCATACATCTAAACAAGTTGTGTATCAAATTTGAGGTTGACATCTTAAAAAAAATTAGCTTTCAGTAATATTTTGTATGGGCACAATAACAAATTTTCCCATTAGACGCCAGTAAAACTCCGCTGGTGCACACAGTGGTTGATTTGTGAGATACAGTAGAGTTTTTCTCTCTTAAATATTACATTAAATATTAAATATTATATTAATGTTTTTTTTCATGACACAAATACAAACCACACTCCGACATCCATTATCAACACCCACACTATTATAGCTGCATTATTTGTCCAATTGGCTCTATAATACACTGAAGCAGAAAACAGGATTAAAGCGAGTATTTGCTTTATAGACCAAAAAATATCACCATCTGGTTTATTAAAGTTCCAATAAAAATACACACCTAAGCCAAATTGTGTACACAGGCAAAAAAAAATCTAAAATGCATAAGGTTGCACAAGAGTTAATATCCTAGTAAATTTTGGAATAAAAGAAAAATGGATCATTTTGACCAATATAATGTGTTGTTGGGTATTGCTACAAATATACCTGTGCTATTAAGGCTGGCCGTTTGTGGTCCAGAGACACATATATGTTTAGTTTTTCATGTTTTTCTGCTTCCAGTAACAACCCAATTGATAATTATTTGCATTCAGAAAAAGCAGCATTCAAAATATATTCTTTTGTGTTCCAGGAGAAAGTAAATCATATAGATTTGGAAGGACATGTGGGTGAGCAAATTAATTCGATTTTTTGAGTGAACCATCCCTTTAAAAACCTGCTCAGCAGGAACTACTCCGTAGGTCTTAAAAAGTTACATATCAAATAAATAGTTTTAACTTATAGTCTTCATTTTCAAACAACAGCACATAATACACAGGCAATGTTTATGAAGATAGATTATCCACTTGACACTCGAATGTAGTACAACATTTAATACCTTGTGCAATTACAAAAACATGCAGTGAACTCCTAAAAAGCAGTATGTAATTAGTGTGAGGGTATTTAAGGTGACTGAAACTTCACTAGCCTGCACCACTAGAAAGAAAAACTTCCCCTGCACTAGACTACACCAGCAGTTCAAAAATCTGTGGAGAGCCGCTATCTGATTATGAATTAAATCATTCCACACACGTTTTAGTGCAGTCAGCGTATTTGCTATTCCTCCTCAGACGCCGAAGACCAATACAAAAGGTCAACGCTAAGAATAGCACCCTACAACACAGAATTCAACATAATTGTGCATTTAGGGACTAAAATAACACATGCTTAGCTTAAATGCATACTTCATTAAATATAGAGACAAAAAGGGAAGATGCCACACTCTGCGTCTTTACTCATTAATAAAAAAGGGAAGGAAAGACAGAGACTAGCAGATGAGAACAGATCTCCTATCTAAAAATAAAGCCCTGGGAACAAATTTAAACTCATTCACAGAATCATGCTTTCAGCATAATGGAGGTATCCAACCGTATATCTTCAATAAAAAGAACTGCTTTTACAGATGCTGTTTCTAAAGTCAGACAGAACAGCAATATTAACAGCTGAGGCCTATACACTAATTAAATAAACATTCTTACCGGAACATTAAAGTTTCCAATAATAACACAATTATTAGTCCATAATCCCTATTATGCCTTTTCAAACATGATCTTTCATGCAGTGTGTCATGTAGCTGTATGTGAACGTAAACTATCTGCAAAGTTGTGATGCCGACAGTGCACGATAAATAAAGATTTTGTCTATCAAAAAAAAAAAAAGAGTTGGGTCACATTCTCCTAAACGAGTCGTCAGCAATCGTCGTCGAATCTTTTCCTGTCACGGATCCATGTCACTAAGTAACATATTTGCATAATGTCCGCCACGTTCTACATTGCGAACAATTTGTCCCGCCCACAAACAGTACAACTTCCATATGGATTGCATCGTGTCAAGAAAACACTGTATCCTGTGAGAGTAAATTTGTTTTATATGCCCTACTGAAAGATGAATCTACAAAGAATGAGTGGTTAACATTCAACACCTCAGCAGTACAATCTCTTGTTTTGTTTGCGTCATTTTACTGATGACTGCTTTTGCAATCTTGGAGTACAACAAGATATTCTCAAACGCTTGAGAATTTTTGCTTATCCCATCCCCCGTCTCTCTACCACTTTGCTTCCTCTCAGTTGTGATCTATCCCATCTAAAAAAGGCAAAAACGCCAAAAATTTGTTATTTAAAAAATTATATCTTAGAACGTAATAAAAGATAATTATAAAATATACTACAACAGTCAAAAGCAGATAGAAACAGAAGAATACAGGTAAACAGAAGAACACAGCACTCTTATGATTAACTCATTATCTTTAGCACTAATGCAATTAAGAAGCTTATAAGCTTGGCAATTCAGACTGACATGCTAAATTAATAGCCAGTTTAAAAATTACTTTTAATTTTCATGCCACCTTGAAACACGTTCATTCACTTATGAGCACGACACCGACTGCAGTGTAATGCAATGTGTTGGTTATAAGACGTTTTTGTAGAGGTGTGTGTGTATGATGGACTGAGATGTGCAACCTAATTAAATTGCTAATGGCCTCTTTAACACCGATGCTCAGGATGGATTGTACAAGTGTGTCTCGCTTCAGGCTCTCAAAATTATGAAAGCCTTGTGGTGTGTTTTAGGACCATTTATGAATTCTCTGGCTCTGCGTCTTCAAACACAGGCTGATCACACTAATCAGCTGCAGTGCGCCACTCTAGCAAGACTCAAGTTTACGTTCTCTGTGCGCATTCATTTCTGTGGCTTTTCCCATTCATCACGATGCACATGCATCTTAATGAAAACAGCACGCTACATGTGACTCATTCCCAGCACTTCATGAGCTCCTGCAGTGGAATCGACCAACTAGAGCATGTATGTATAGCCTACTCAACGTATGAACCCAGCTGGAAACGTGCCAGGAAGACAAATTGTGCAAAACATGTACATTCTGCTATTCTGTTGATAATGTTTAAAGGAATCAAATACTAAATGAACCTTTTGTGCCAGTAGATTTTCTCATATTTTCACATATTATTAAGACCGCTTGGCCTAAAATTTCTTAAAACAAAATTTTTTTGTTGAAATCTGTGTATATAGCTATACATATACACGCACACATACACATATATAAATATAAATATATTTTAGTTTGGGATGTTTTCATTTTCTAAAGAACTTTAATATACTTATGATGATTAAACATGCAATAAAAATGAGGAACAATGTACATTTAAAAATGTGATTTATTCCTGAATGTTTTAGCCATATATGATAGGGAAAATATATATATATATATACAGTAAGCATAAATAGCAATAGAAGTTGTGAACTCTACCAATATGTTAAAATATGCAGGATTTTCAGCTATTTATAACCCATATTGCAAATAGTGGCAATTATCCGCACCTCAGTATATTGTACATTATATGCAATAATAACATATTTAGTGTAAATTATTATTTGAATTCAAATGATTAAATGAATGCCACCTTATCGGGACAATAAAGCCTTCCATACACCTACCCTAACCAGTACGGCACGGGAGTTACCATATACGCCAAAGAGCTCTTATTTAACTAGATTCTTTGGTTGTGCTGACTAGCCCAATCACACGTTGGTGGGTGGATTTAGTGTTAATAGCCTCTGCCATTATTTGAATGCACTAGATACTCTATGGCACAATATCATATCCATGTAAAGCAGGAACCCCGCATGCTTCTGTGTTATCAACACCTGTCATGCTCATTAATGCATTATTCATGCATAGCTACACATGGCCCCACTCTGCTGATTTGGTCTTTTACAGGTTATGAGGATTTCTCAGTCTCTATAACACGGAGAGGAAATTTCTTTCTCAGTCCCCCAGCTTTCCACACAGACATATCTTTTCGAACAAATTTTCTATCTACTCTGTTAAATGCTACAATAACATTCAGAAGAGAAATATCTCAGTCCCTGGCCATGCCAAAAAGTTCTTTGATGACAAATTGCCTTCCTCCCTCATGAGGAGAGAAGAACACTGCCTCTGTGCGCCGAGGCCTGCTGGGTTCTGACGGATAATATGGCTCCATGCTGAAACTGAGTTTAACCCCAGATCACCTTAAAATACATTCCTTTCTCTCTACCTTTCTTTGCTCACTGCACGAATGCAGATCTGAGCCACTGAGTGTACACATAAGATTTTAATTATTATTATTTTTTTTTATACAATATAAGCAATATATGTAGTAAATTTGCACATTGAGCATGCAGATTACAGGTAAAATTGCCTTCAGGTGCAATATACTCTCATTCTAAATCTCATACCAGTTGCTGGTCCCCATTGACTTCCATAGTATTGGGGGAAAAAAACTATGCAAGTAAATGGGAACCAACTAAAGGAGGTAATGGTAATATTCCGTCAGGACTCTTATCTCTTTTTTTTTTTTTGTAATCCTAAACACAACATGTGCAATGCATAATTAAAAATGTGATTAAAATACATGAAAAAAATAAATATAGGCAATTCCTTCATATTAACAGTATAGTACCCAATTGTTTTCCCCTTTATTTGACTTTTCTTAGAGTTTATCATATGTAATTAAACATATAAAAGATTAAACGAACCTTTAGTCATTGTTGCTCTCTATTATTCACACAATCATGCAAAACTGTTTATATAAAGCAATAGCCACTGAGTTTTCAAGCCGGTTGAGCAACATGACTGAGTACAGTGACCCCACATACCATAACCAGCGGTCCTTCAACTCCACCGGCCCTTAACCCTATTACACTTACACTAGTGTAACAATCAGATAATCACTCATTCACAAAGAAAACAACTTGTTACATAACTGAAAGTGATTTTATAATCAAAATGACTTACACACACAACTCAGCTATTCTGTTCTTTCAATTTGAGCCTGCTCTCTAAAGCACCATTATGAAAATTGAGTTTCATCAGCCTGGGAGCAATGCAACTGTAATGACAATAGAGAGAGAAGCAAATGAGGGGGAAAACTGTTTACTCTGTCTTGTCACACCCCTGCAGCAAAATCTCCTTCTAACGCTGCAGCACCGAGATTTGACACACACATCAATGGGAACAAATGGGGGGCTATTCTGGTGATGTGTGTGTGCGTATTTGTGTGAATGCTCTCTCAGCAGTCTCCTGTAGGCTGCACTTGACCGGGGGAAAATTAAAGGATTGCAGTAAAAGCCGCAAATGTAAAGCTGAAGAGTTCGTGAATTTAGCATTTCTTGTTACCAATACTGAAAATGGATGGAAAATATGATTGTTTCAGGATTCTTTGATAAATAAGATAAATAAAACGCATCCTCATATAACAAACCTGAGTCATTTGTGTATCACTTGTATTAGCCTTCTTACCTGAAACACTTAACTTGCCGGACAGCATGACAAAGAGTTGTTCATTTGCAATATTAAGATGTGTGGAAGAATTAGAAGAATTCTGTATGCATGATTATTTACTGTAAATTGATTTAAGAATTGAAATGTGACTATTGTGATTCATAGTGAGTTTAATAAAGACAAAAGAGGACCATTTGGGCAGCTACTAACTCTTGTTTATGTTTCTCTAATTTACTGTCAAGGAGAGTACTACACATATAACTTTCAGCCACATTTTTATATTAAGATAAAAGTCTTTTGACCAATTTAACACATCTTTTTTTTAAATCACTGATCCCAAATGTGTCCATATAATATATACTATATATGTAGCAATCCATGTAAATGGATCCAACTTTTGCGATCTTCAAAAGTGCAACTGCTGCAGAATGCCACTTCTGAATTTATTAATCAGCTGGCTGACCTTTGAACACTGGTCAGGTTCAGGCACTAATTCTGTCAAAGGGTCAAGACTTGGCTAGTTAGTAAAGTCACTACTGAAACTGCATATTCTGTGCTGAAAAAAGCTATTTCTTTAATGAGTATCACTAAAAAGTATGTGTGTTAAGACAAAACTTTTAGAAGCAAAAAAAATATTTTTCATAAAGCTTGACGAAATAAACTATTTTCACTGGAGGATGAAAAAAAGTTAAAAGTAAAGCAAGAATACATAAATAAATTCAAATGACCAGCACTAAATTAACTTAAGACATAACATTTTCATGTTATAAATATGACATTCTTTCTCATAATTTAAGCTTTTTATCTAATAATTATTAACAAGTATGTCATAATTTCAAATGTTTTTTCTATAATGTTTTTTTAGTGTATGTGGCAGAAATGGACTTGTACTGTACATTATATCAGACCTCTCTTTGTACATCCGAAGGGAAAAAGCCAAAAATGGAAATGGCAATGCCAGTGGATTTAGAGTGCATTACGGTTCTATTCTTATATGCATTTATCTTACACATTATTTACACACTTTTTTCACTGCATTTGGTAAATGTATTACCTACAAAAGAGTCATGTGATCTGCTACAAATAGATTCCCACACTAAGTGCCTAAATCACAATTTTTCATCTGAACCAGAGCAGAAAAATTCTGTTTACTTCTCCCTGCTAAATATAACACGGCAAGCTGTGTGCGAGCATGAATGAAGCTCAAACATTGCAACTAACTCCTGAGGGGAGGATCACAGGCACACACCTGGATGTTTGTGTATCTGCCAGTGCTTGGTGTCCATGAGTGTGAATGTTTGGCTGCACAGGAGAGTGTGTATTTGTTTGAACAGCACATTTGTAAAAGTACCTTTTGGAGATGACAGCATCTAAACATAGCCAGCAGTCAGCATAAGGCGAGAGTAGAGCGAGACTGTGGAGCCAGATGGAGAAAATGGCACACATTAAAGAAGGCAGGTACTCTCCTAAAGACTGCAATTATTAAAACGAAGGGAGATCATGATGGATGCAATAAAAAGGAAAATGATATTCCCACAAATTATATGAAGTATACAAAATGATACAACTGTAAGAATAAAAAGAACAGATGTTGAGATTTTTGGTTGCCCATCTAATACTAGGGGGTTCTGGGAGGTTGCCAGGACATATCCAGTTTCTACAGCATTAAGAGCATAATTTTTTGCATAATGCTGTGCTGTTGCTAGGCTGTGGTGTCTTACTGGCTCAAGTCAAGTCTCTAGATAAGGCTTGGTTATTTTCATCTGTGTTTTATTTTTGAGCACCAAATGAGATCTTTTGAACACCTCTGCATGACTCAATATCCATATACATATACAGCCCTAACCCAGTCTGTGCAAGCACCACTAATGAGAAAGAGAAGGTGAGGAACAGCAAACAGGTAGAACAGGGTGTCCTCAGTAAAGACGGATCCTGCAGTTCCTGAGTTTTATGAAGATGCTTGTTTCTAGGGAGAGCAGATGACGACAGCTGCTTAACACATGACAAAATCCACTGCACAGCCTCCTCAGGGAGTTCATCCCACTTATACTCATCTGAAATACAGCAAAATGCCTGCATTTAAAGAGCCTTTACACAAAATAAGGGGTCACGTTGTCAGTGAAGAGTGCATGTGGTGGTTTATGTCAGGATGACCCACGCAGACTGATGCAATCTGCCGGGGTCTGAATGTTCAATCCCTGAGCGAGAGCACTCACTGGTACCCCACATAACACACAGATGGACCATGGTGAAGAACAGATTGCTTCATACCTCACTGTCCTCGAATCCAGCAAGACACACAGCATTGCATAACACACATCCCAACACAGAATTTTAACTGATCAGACACTGACTGAAGTTTGAATGGAAGACTTACATTTTTATAGAAAATCTAAATGGAACGTCACCAATCAGACAGCAATCTGTTCAATCAAGTGAATATGCAAATAAGGGTAAATTAGGGATGCATTGGTATTAAAATTCTGGATGATGCAGTATGGTGATAGCTAATCACTTGGCAGTATTAAACTGGCAATGTAAGACATAAAAGGCAATGTATTCAATTGTTCAAATGTGACAGCAAAGAAAAAAACCCTGTTCTTTTAAACTTTGTTTTAATCAAACACTGTTTTTGTATTTTTTTTTTTCAACATTGCTAATAAAAATGAAACATTTCTCGAGCAGCATAACAATAAATATTGTACAGATGTTGTATTTCAAGACATTCGTCAGGTTGTCATTTTAAGTGAATTTCTTTTAATCGTGCGTCGATAATTCCAAAACCAACCTCTGATTGCAGTTATTAATTAGTTATTGGAGAGAGAGAGAGAAATTAAGCGTATTAATTACCTGAGTATGTGCGTCTTTCAATGGTGTCCGGTAGAAGGGTCTCTTCTTCAAGAACAGTTCCGAAATAACCTGTTTGTCAGAAACATTTGCTTTTAAGTTGTTTAAAAGTCGTCAGAGCAGTTATCGTGTACGCAGTGTTTCCAACTAACCTAATTCAGATAAAGTAACCAATGGAAGGTGATTTGTTGCTAAATAAATGTAAAAATGTGTTGCTAGGTGTTTATTTGAAGAAAAAGTCGCTAGAGTAGTTTGAAAAGTTGCTTATTTACACTGATATGCGCGAATTTGAGAAGATATGTGTTTTCCGCAAATAATAAAATGACACGAAAATAATTTGTGGCTTTTTCTTGCTGTTTACTAGTTATTTTTCCGGTCAGTGTCATTGTGACTTTTCGTTATTTGGCTGTTGTACGCTAAAAGGGCAGTGGTGTAAAGTACTTGAGTAAATGGACTTCGTTACAGTACTTAAGTATTTTTTTGGCTACTTTGTACTTGTACT
>JAUMHI010000040.1:6307322-6318622 GCA_032359435.1 Enteromius unitaeniatus | reverse complement strand
AAGTGCTGTATAAATAATGATGACATGACTTGCTGCAGTTTAATTGCTCAACCCCTCTATTTCTACGCAGTTAATAACCGAATAGAGTATAATTAAAACGTTTTTAGACTTTTAGGCCCTTGACACATACTAAGTTGTTGAAAAATTGTACATTTAAAGTAAAACGTACTGTTTTTTAAAAAAGTAAAATTGTCTGATCTATGTGGTAATGTTAATAGTATAAAAAGAATAATGCATTTGCATACTGTTTTTGGCAATGTGAAGTTACTCAATATGCATCCTGCTATATTACTATGTTGTATTTATTAAGCAATCTGTAAAAATTGTGCACTGGAATGTGAGAATGTAATATTTTAGTGTTAAGTAATAAATGTGGTGGAACAGTATTGTAGTCTTTTTGATAGCTGTCGGGAATTTTATTTTTTTTACAGTGTATGAAAACAGACACAAAAACACAGAGTTCGTGGAGAGCTGGAGCTGCCATAAACAGTCACAAGGAGGAACCACTGCAAACACTTGCATTTTTTTGTCCAGTGGAAACAAAAAGGCTAAATGTAAGAGTAATACCTCATTTAGAACTGTTAAGGGTCAGGCTTTATTTCTGTGTCCAGGCAAAAAACTAAAAAATAACAAAAACCAAAACGCAGCGAAAAAAGACATGAATTATAAAAGCTTTAAACGACCACTTAACAAAATAAAAAAGAAATCAAAAACAAAACCTCTTTCATTATAATTTTAATCCATAAAGGTGACTTAAGACACCTTAATAAGGTGTATCAGAGGAGATGGCGAGTCAGGAAACGGACTCTGAAAACACTAAATAATTTTAAATATCTATACTTTTTTCCTCCGACATATTCCTGGTAATTAGGCTACTTTAGCTGATGCTGTATATAACCAGTGGTTGTTGCCCCCCCCCAAATAAAATAAATTTGCATCGTATATTTCAAATGTCACTTTTAGTCCTTCATTAAGGTTTCAAAAAAATAGTGTGTCTAAAAACAATAATGGGCATTTTATTTTCTATCGTGGTGTGTTATTTAGTGTAGATGATATAGACCATTTGGTTTTCTGATATACTCAATGCCCTCTTTATAAAATTTCCAAATTCATTTTACGCTCCACTTGCAAATTGAAAGGCAAATTTCACCCAACAGTGCTGTGTTAGTGCATAAAAACACAAAGACTCCATCAAGTGTTATGAGGCATAAAAACTTTTTGGATTTAATACTGTTCAGGCAAAATAAATTCAAGATATAGCATCTAAAAAACCCCACACATTTAATTTAAAGGTGGCCATCTGCTCTCTTTCCCGTTACTTCCACAAAACATGTCTAACACTTGGTTCATATAACCTGTCTGGTTTAAGTCTTTAACTAGCTGATTCATTCTTTTGGACATCAGCACACTATGAGTTCTGCCTCATTGGGCCCTTTATTAACATGCAATTTTTGGGAGGTTATCAAAGACTAAAATTTATACATGTTTCACTACATGAGCCGAGGAGAATCAACATGATTGTTTTCTCAAATTAAATTAGCATTTTTGCTACGGTCACATTTTAGATGGGGTATTGTGTCAGGAATGTGGAGCTGATTTGTTATCTTCGCTTCTCATTTTCTTCATCTTGATCACAGTGTGTGCTCTTGTCACTCAAAATACAGATGGATGTACTTAAACTGCAAAGTGAAAAATGTAGTTTAAGAGCTGTCATCAAACAAGTCATCATCTGTCTTAAGTGTTGGTGGTTCAGCAGGGCTTGAAACATTTTCCTCCACCTGTAAGAAATTTATGAACTTACATAAATAAAGAACATGTGATGAATGATGTCTTACCTTTGGTGTGTGTGTGGTTAAATTACACAAATTAACCGGTACTAGGATATATTTTCTATTGCATACCTCAGATATAGGTGCTAGCTTGTTCACAGTGATTGGCTTTCCATTTTTCTTTAGCCAATCATAACCTTTCTGATCTACTACTTGTAAAGAAAGGGTGTCTCCTCCTCTCTTTACATGCAAGATCACATCCTCCACAGACTCTTTTTCCACATTCTGTCCATTTACTTCCACCACCACATCACCCTGAAGGAGACCTGACATCTCTCCTGGGCCTCCTGCTGCTACCTAAAAATGTAAATATACACTGGTAAATAATAAAAGAAAGATTTGATATTCAGATGTACTTTAAATTATGCATATTTTACTTACAGGCCCAGTTTTACAGACAAGGCTTAGACAAATTCAAGATTGTTTTATTTTATTTTTTTATATATATTTTTATGAACGTGCTCAGAAAAAAAACTACTGGTGTGCATCTTTAGACAAAGCTATATTACTGATTTATTTTAAGATCAGTGAGTGCAATTTTATTTCAGTTGAAAGTAAGACTTATATTTTAGTCTAGGTTTAGGTTTATTGTATCAAATCATTTGATACATGTTATAGTGTTCTATAAAAGATGGCACCCTGAATATTAGGTTATATACAGTTCACTCTGTGGTCTAGGGCTGATTTTGCAGTTTTGTGAAGAATCCCCAACAATGAGTGAGTCTGGAACATAACCTCTAACAGTCCTAATCTCTAACGTCAGTATAATCTAAAAACTGATTTGGCAGTGAATGGGCTTCATTGTACCTGGCTGATGAAGGTGCCAGGTTTCTGCTGGACGCAGCCCAAGTGGAAGCCAAAACCGGCGGAGCCCCTCTCTAGAATACATCGTCTAACATTAGGACTGATCTGCGCATCCTCCTGCTGCTCAACAGGGAGCACTGCAGGCTTCTGCGTCACTGGGGTTTCCTTTTGCTCCTCAGGGTTACCAGACAGAACATCCACACAGAACAGCAAGGGAGAGAGACCCAACTGAGGATAAATAATATATGATGTTCAACAGACAAATTATTACTGTATTAATATTTCCTTTTGTTGTTTAAGTCTATAATCAGATCTTTATTCTAATGACTTTTTTTTCTTGTCATTTAAGAAATACATTTCAAGAAGTGCCCATAATTGAAAAGTCATCCCAATATTAACCTTAGTGTAGAAGTCCTGGCCCTGAGGTGGCATAGTTGTGAGGGTGACCTGCTGTCCACTCTGTCTGATTTTGCTGACAACTTGATTATGACTCAGTGACTCTGTGGATTCTCCATTCACTTCAAGAAGCATCTCACCTTCTTTAACACTTCCCAGTTCAGCAGGGCTGCCCTTATCCACCTCCCTCACCATGTGGACTATATAAACCAAATATAAATATACTGTAATTCATTTATGTGGCAATATAACACAGCATGTCAAAGATTGTGTCTGCCTCTCACCACTGCGTCCCGTTGCAGTCTTCTCCTGCCTAAGCAGGAACCCGTATCCTTCTGGCCCCGGCACCAGATGCAGTCTGCGAGGCCGATATGGCATGTTCTCTGCATCAGCCATGGCTGGAAGAATAGGCATTTTCCTTCGGGCATAACTCTTCTCACTGTCACTGTCTGTCACTAGCATTGTCATGTGATTGTTGCACTTCTTCACCTGGAAATAGCATCGATTGAGATAAAAGTACACCATAAAATATGCTTCTCATGACATATATTGGTCACAGCAGTTAATTAGTAAATGGATTAACACTGAAGTATGCCATTTTACTTTAAATTAATGTACTAAAAGGACATTTTCTTTGTTGATGATTTTTCCATTTTAGTTTTGTGTGTTAAGTATTGTTTTATGGACAGGCCACTTGCAAAGAACTCTGATTCATCAAGTGGCTTTCTGTTTTATCATTTGTATTATTCAGGTGGTCATTATTACATTTTAAGATTAAATAGCAGATTTTGGTAGATTTTTTTGGCAAATAGATTATACAATTTTGTATTGACATTATATCACTTGATGAAATATGTGGTTTCAGCGGTACAGCCTTCAGGTAACAATATGCCATCCCGTAATATCTGAAGCATTGTCACTATATTCTGGCAACCACAGCTGTTGTTTTTCTACCATAAATTTAACAGGATATTTTTTACAGTGATCTAAAACAAGTCCATGTTTACCATTCTGCTGATGGCAGAGTGTGTGAGTTCAGAGACCATGGCACCGTCTATCCAAATCAGCTGGTCCCCTTTCCTCACTCCTGCTCTCTCTGCAGCACTTCCTTTTACTGGGCTTACTGTAAATTTGCCTTTCTCATCTGCGTCACAGATAAAGTATTTTTATAACGGCATTACAGAAAAAGCTGGTTTTGTACTGTTGCATTTTATGTATTCTATATATGAAATTACTGCATTTCAACCTTCCACTGGCTGTATGTTGAGGCCCAGGCCAGATGCATCTCTCATGATGTGGCAGAGACGAGGAAGCCTCCATCCTTCCCCACGGCTAGCTTTAGCCAGCTCTCTAAGGTCACGACCCTCAGACACAACCTGCTTGTAGGCCTTTTCATTTAACACCAGGAAGCATAATTGTGATCCACTCACCTGAATCCTGTGTGCCACCTGAGAGTGAAACAAACATAGTAACACACTCTGTTACAACGCCTGACACAAAAAATAGATGCTTATAGCTTGTACAGTACAAAAAACATATGGTAGTTGCAAAATAAAGATCATGACCTCTCACCTCCGGGTGTGCCACATTGTCAACAAACATCTCATTGACTTCAAGCAGGCGGTCCCCATCCTTGAGCCCACTTCTCTCTGCCACTCCCTGTGAATCCAGTTGTCTAATTATGTGACCCTGTTGCCCTCTTTCCACACGCAGACGAAAGCCAAAGGTTTCTCCTTCTTCCTTCTTCAGCACACACACGTTTGGTGAGGGCTTTGACACAGCCTCTGTCAGCCAAGACTAGAGTTAAATGACAAACTGTACACTTTATGGTTTACTACAGCTTTTTACAATTCTATGCTATAAACTAGGGATTCCCAAACTTTTTTGTTAGCCAAATCTCTTTGATCTAACATATTAACCATGAGATTTTGAGTTAATATTTTTAACAACATGTTTGTGATTCTTTGATGTTGGTTAATAGCCACATTATATGCAAATACAATATTTTTTTTGGTTGTTAGTATTTTATTTTTGCTTGTTATTTTAATCATGCATTTATTTAATTTCTTGTTTTTTTGTGATTAATTTAATTATTAGCTTTCTATCCACTCACAACCCCCCTGCAGTTCTCCTACACCCCCCCCAGGAGTTTGAGAAATTAAGATTGGTAAACCCTAGTATGGTTAAAAACATTACTTTGTGGTATGAATAAAAAATAATAATATGAAAATAAATGATCAATAATACAATAAAGCGACTCAAATCCTTAATTGCAGCGTAGCAGCTAATTTAACAAAAACACACTAACCTGTATCATCTGCAGTCACCATAGCTGGATTGTCTATTCCCTGCTTGGGATTGAAGGTAAACTTCCTAGTGAACATAAAATCAGGTTAAGGATTTAGTTTATGCCCTCTGATAAGTTCTGTACACAACAACCAATGAGATCCAGTGCACTACCATAAACAAGTCAATAATCCCTCCACACAGGCACTTCGCTGACAGTTTTTTAGATAGTACACTCAAAAGAAGCCATAAGTTGAGGTGTGTCCATGTGCTCGCTTATCAAAGCAGAAAGCACAAAGTCAAAAGCTACAGTCCGTGTAGATTTGAAGTCATGGACATGAGTCATAAAAACATTACTTACTCTGTCAGCTCCATGGCGTCCCATAGCACTGCAACTAAACTAATGAGAGATAGAGGAACATGAAATGTTGACGACCTCACAGCGAGGCCAAACACACCTTAAATTCCTGGATGAAAACACAGAATCCTAGTTCTGAGTCAATATCACTCATTTCGCTATAAAGATTACATTTAACCTCGGGATTTCACAAACAGATCTTGACTCACAAAATGTGGCTATAGCTCATCTGCTCCGACTTCCCTTTATACTTTAGATTGGTCATCTATAGTGAGAACATGTGATATTCGTTAGCCAAAAAAATCTAAATAGTGTTTGCCTTCGCTTGATAGGCTTTGATTAAATATCTTAGTTATATATGCTTTGGACGTTTGCCTTATTATAGCAGCCTTGGCAATACCGAGGCTGCCATCTATTGCCAATCAACTAGAGATTTTTTCTATTGTTGACATTCACAGCTTTATATTGAGGTACAACACATGTCAAGAAAGGCAAAATGAATGAGTCACTGCATTCAGCACATTACTTAGTTCTTAAGTCAGTTTTAAAAACTAGAAATGTAATACATACGTAGAAGTCATACCATAGAGACTGGCTGTATTTTGTCTTCAATAAATGAAAAATAAAAAATAAAATGAAATAAATTTTAATTAAATAAAACAGCATTTAGGATTATCCATGACGATGCATATACTATATGCTTTTGCCTAAAGTTCACTCAAAAAATTATAAATAATTAAAAAAGCAAGTCAGAGGTACCTGAATTTTTCAGTCGGTGGAAGATGTAAGTTTCAGGAAAACACTTTCAGCTGATAGACTTCTTTCATGTGTTCTTTGTCCTTCTACCCTTTAATGGTTAATCTGACTGTGTGCTCATAAAGAGGGGCTTTTTGTTCTTGACCGCTGGGAGCAAAACCCACACACAGCAGCGAACCGAACAACATCTCTCGCAAAACCTTACTGCATGGATCATTCACTAATGTGTACAATTACTTAAAAAAACAGCAAATTGTGAATATTTTTTGTATAAGAGATGTAAGATTGAAGGAAATGGAAGTTGGGTAGGAGAAAAGACACCAGGGCTGTCAATATGTCTCCTCTTTGATGAGCACAGTGCTAACCTAACAGATGCAAATGTGCTCTGAAAAGAAAGGCTCAGCTAGGATCAAAGTTTTTTATCTTTTCTGAGAGAGTGTGATCAGGATAATTAGAAGAATAATGAAGCCAAATGTGATCTGAAACAGGCCCAAGGACATTCTGAGGCCATAATTAAAATACAGAGGTCCGGAGGTACTGTATTAATGGCGGCAGTACCATGCTACAATAATATTTACCTTAAAGATTTATCTGTTCAGATTTTGATACATAACAACAAAAAAATATAAAAAAGGTGTAACAATGAATATTTAATTACTCAATTAATCAAAAAATCTATTTAAAAGGGAATTCTATAAATCTATAATAAAAGGGAAATTCATAATTTACTATATAATATAATGGAAGTCATTATAATATAATAATGTAATAAAATATAACATTGACATTTTTGGTAACCAACATTATTCCAAATATCTATTTTGTGTTCCACAGAAGAAAGAAAATCATAAAAGTTTGACACGAGGGTGAGTAAATGAGGACAAATTCTTTTAAGCAGGCTGTCCAAATTAAACTACAAAAAATAATAATAATTAAATTAAAAGAAATATTTACAGAGTATTAGAAATATGTGCAGCCTGGATCACTATAGAGACAGAAAACATTAGGTGTAGGTAATATATAAATGCATTTATTATAATCATTTGAACATGGTTTAGCACACATAACTTGCATTTCTGATGAGGTGAACATCACAATTGCGCTGCAAAACTGGGAAGCAAACTGCAATAACTCTCATTGCTGCGCAAGCCCAAACCTCGCAAAATGTTTTCATACACAAAACCGAATCAACAAAAGTCTTTTTCAGTATCTCGAAAATGAGTCTGCACTTTACCTGCTTATCTTTTTTTATGTTATCTGAGAAAGAACCATCAAATGCTTCTTATTAATTAAGGCATGCATTCTGTGTGAAAAAAAACAAACAAAACAAAACATGATTTTGCTTAAAAGGAAATGAAGATAAGTAAATATAAGTGTGTGAAATATGATTTCTTCCGGGTGTCTCTTAACATCTTTCTGCTGAGACTTCACATACAGAAACCCATATCGACACATACTAATGACACAGACACGCAAAATGGTGATTTGTACACAATAGAGATTTGACAGACGACCACTGGAAATATATCGAATATTCAAGGATTAGATAGGAAATATCACTCACTAGGCACAGAACAATACTATTGCTATTAGAAACAGGTATTACCCAACTCTTTATGCTAGATGTCCGTGTACCATTAGAAGACAGATTCTTGATGGAGAACATTTCCTTACTCTAAACCTCTCCAATGACTCAAAAGGAAATATATAACACCCTTTGTCTAAGCAATATTGAGTACTGGATTGTTGACTCTTGAGCAGCTAATAGCTTCATTGATCTCTTGCTCTAAAGCCGCTCTTCTGAAAATGGAGTCTGTGCTCCTGCAAAAACTTGCCTAGATTTTCCCTGGGCATACCATATGGCAAAAAGAGCAAAAATGATTTTACAGCAGCAATTCTTCAATTGCAGATTGACCAAAAGATCATCTTTAAAGCTGTGTGCAATGTTTTTTGGTGGACAGATTGTTCTAGAAAAAGAGCAATCGCACCTTACAGTACTACGTGTTAGAACTAAATGCTACTAAGCACAAATGCTTTCTGGAGGCTCTCTTCCTGTCTCAAAGCCGGCATATCACATTTTTACCACTCACATGGCTCAAAACGAAGTCAGCTCGCCCAAAATTAACATTCTAAAAGAATACAAAGATGTCCTAAAATAAACCCTCTGCAGTTTTTAAAATACTTTTTGGAGTATTTTTTTGGATTATAACACATGTGCAATGTAAATTCCTTCCGTCTCAGCATCTTGTGTTTTGATTTCAAATTCATCATGCATTTTCCACTCCCCTTTCCAGAATTGCGTGTAATTTTTTACGGATATAAAAATAAAATTAATTACAAACAAATGTCCGGAAAAGTTCCAATAAAACAACATCAACAAAAGTGCATACATGTATTTACAATCTTGCTTAAAGCATAACACATATACTTTTTCTTTGTGTATATACTCAGATTATTAGTAGTCTTCATAATATAAGGAGACATAACACATAGCAGGACTCGAAAGGTTTTCCAGAGTAACACAGAGTCATTTGTGAAGATGCTTGCATTGCATTGCGGTGTTGAATAGTCTGGATGCTAGAAGGAAAAAGCAGAGAAGATACAGGTCCAGAAAAGTGCACCACATCATTGAAGATGGCAAAAAGTGTTCATCCAGCATCTCTATTCAGGTATATGATTGTGTCACTTGCAACCAACCACAAATGTCCTGACATCATCAGCAGTGCAGATTAATTGTCCAGGGAACAGCCACGAAAAAAGCAAAAAAGGAACAGTAAGGGATGTTCGATAGGATTAGAATTGCAAATGATTTTCTGCCATTTGATATGTGTCGCTTTTCAGTGGTGCTTTGTGATTAGCGGATTCACATATTTTTGGTCACTGTTGGGAGTTTTTGTACTATACAAGTTCAAGGTTTGATCCCTCCTGATGAAAACGAGAGAGCAAAAGCCCACAAACTATCGTCTGTTTCTTTCTCAGGATACCACAGAGGCAGTTGTCAGAGAATTCAAGGTAACAGGACATATTGATACTGACAAAATGCCAAAATGTTTCTCCAGAAAGGTATTCCAGTTCCCCATCAGAAAAAAATGATCAAGGGCACTTGCTGCAACATTCCTCAAATGGTTAGATTTAGGTTGACGTTGATGCTTGTCCCAGAATCACCTTGGGAGATTATTAAAGTCTTAATTTTCAGCAGGTCGCAGAAGATATTTTTCTCCTCAAATTCAGTGTGGGAAGACAATAATGGAATTGAAGATATGCTGGTTGGACTATTCATTCTCATAGTCTGTAATATCCCAAACGCCTAATGCACTCTCGCTTCTGATGCTTGCATGTCCTCAAGTGCCCTAAGCATGCAGAGCACTCTCTTCCGAAACACATTTTGACGATGTTCTTCAGTCAGAATTAAATGCATTAACAGAGAGACAATGTGATGATCCTTCAATACAGTATAAAGACACTCGCATGTTGGCTGTTGGCCAATCCACATGCTATTAGGAGCTGTCATGGGATTGTCATTTTGAATACATCCAGTCCTGTCAATAGAGACTCATGCTTCAAAGGGTAAAATGCATTTACACTGTTACTGCATGGGAATACATTCAAAATGAAAATTAATTATAACAAACAAACAAAAAAATGTATATTAATTTACTATTCTATATTTAGACAGAATCAAAAATATTTTTCAAGTAATAAAAACTGAGGATAAATGTAGCACTGCCAAAGAATGGCCCCGTAATCAATGTGCATTGGTTTCTGTGTCCATTGCAAATAGATCATTAAGTGCATTAATAAGAGTTTATGTGTGTGTGTGAAATTAAATGTCTTTATGTCTGATTATGAGTTTCGGCTCTAACGCTCTGACTTGACTTTATAACGCAGAACTAGGTAAGTGGCTAGTCTCAGAATTAGGAAGAAGACCCCCAGCACCATGAAGTCCACGTAGAGCTTAGCATCCTCCACATTCAGCAGCTGCAGCACCTCCTCTGGTTTCTGGAACTTACACACTGCATTGGGACACTCCAGCTCTGAACGGTTCATGCCATAGATGGAGAGGATCACACCCTCAAAGCCATACCTGTAGAGGGAGTTTTTTTGTGAATAGGGGATGACTGCCTGTTTAGGATTGTTACCGTTATAGCTCTTGACCAACCTGACATATGACACATAGGAGCTCCATTTAAGGTATTTGGGGATGGTGTCAAAGTTGACAAAGAAGCCAGAGAACAGAAGGACTGGGATGGCAGAGACCGGACCGACAAATGTGGCAACCTGAAATTGCAAAAGACATTGATGTGGGTAATTTTCCATTTAGAGGTTAATTTAATCATTTTTATGGAATTTAACTGAATAATTTTTTTAATGCTGTCAAAATGTGAATATGAATTATGCTTAATGCATAATGCCTAAAGGCAGTTTGAAGTTATGAAAACACTTGTTACATAAATGAATTATATAATTTATGTTTGAAACCCCTGTGTACATGTACAGGTCAGTTACATTTTCATCTTTAAATAATCAAACATTTAGGGTTCATCAGATTAAATTAAGTTTTAATTACTGTACATACCATGTACATTTTCTTTTTATACAAATCAGAGCATGTGAGTAGACCATTCTTTCATCATGGATGCATTAAATTGATCAAAAGTGGCCCGATGGAAGTCTTTTCTCAGTGCAAGACACATGAAGGTCTGCCTGGAGTTTGCTAAAAACACCTGAAGAGACCAAGATTTGGTCTTTTTGGCCTTAATTCTAAGCGGTATGTGTGGAGAAAATCAGCCACTACTCATCACCTGTCCAATACAGTCCCAACAGTGAAGCATGGTGGTGGCAGCATCATGCTGTGGGGGTGTTTTTCAGCT
>JAUMHI010000040.1:6283651-6302697 GCA_032359435.1 Enteromius unitaeniatus | reverse complement strand
AATCATCAATATTAAAACAATAAAAGGCTTGAAACTACTTCAATTGTGTGTAATGAATCTAAAATATATGAAAGTCTCATGTTTATCAGTACATTACAGAAAATAATGAACTTTATCACAATATGCAATTTTTTTTTAGAAGGACCTGTATATATATATTATAGTAGTCCAATTTGTGCTTTTTGGTCTGAATACCGAATGAGAACATTATAAATATAAAATAATTGATCTTTAAAACACTACAAATATAAAGCACTTTTTTCTTTCTCGGGAGCTAGTGTGGCCCATTGTCACACTGGTTTATTTAAATTAAAGGCATAATATTAGAGTATATTTGACAAAAAATACAACTGCATATTTCCAAGTAATCTTTCAGAAATTTTTCTCAAAATTTCACCACTCCCTAAATATTGCTGAATGTAACTGTTTCACATAATCTTTCAACATAGAACCCTCTTTTCTGGTTAACCAAAATAATTGGATATCAGACATTGTTCATTATCTACAGAGCTTTCATGTCCCAAAGACAGTTAAGGGCATGTGTGTACACTGTCCCATGTCATGCAGATATATAGACAGAGAAGCTGAAATACAGTGTGTAGTATCAAGATTCCATACTTTATAGAGGGCAGGCAGTATAGTCGTTCTTACAATAATCAGTTGTTTCAGTTTTTTTTCTTTAAATGAAAGCAGCAGCTTGTAAAGTCTCTCAGGAGCTTGAGTGGCCTAGACATCGTAGAACAGACGCACAAGATGATACCGGATTCCAAATGCCACGGCACTTCCCAAGACCTGAGAAAAAAATATAATATTATTTTAAACCTCCAAAACCATCAGTTTCCTTTGAAGAATTTACACAGTCTTTAAGAAACCTGCATAAAGAAGGTAGCCTCATTTTGAAAATGTGATTTCTACACCTGTAAGTGTCATGTAAATGAATCAAATATTAAAATGCCATGGTGATTTTTATAATGAATAAAGTATTTTATGAGAGAGAGAAAGACACACACATACACACACACACACACATATATATATATATATATATAAATGATTATCCTTAAAACTGTAAGAGTAGAAGATTCAACTAATAAAACGTTTTGTAGAAACTTTTGAGTGCCCGTAAGTTTTAAATACAACACTAGGGCTAGGGAGCCTTTTGATAATGACCAGAAAGATGTACTTCTCATACATTAGTAAGGCTGCAATGCCGAATATCACAACCTTCTTTACAGTCTCAAATGTCTTTGAATCGAAATAACCACATTGCCTGTCAACTCTATAATGAATTCAATGAATTCACCTGTATTAACAGCATGACTGCAGTCAGGTTTCTCTCATGGGTAGGTCCCAGTACTTTTAGTGCCAGGTTGATAAGGGTCATGTTGTTACACTCAATAAACTCATCATCTCCTTCTTGCCCTCGACGCACATCCAGAAGCCATAATGTTTCTGCCACCTGCAGGATAAAAGAGGAAATCACATTAAAAGACGCATGGAATACCATATAGTCCGGGTATGCTCCTGAATCTTTTGTTGCAAAAATAACATTCCTTTTAAACAAACATTCCTAAACCGGGTTTATAGTGATAAATACTGAGAGTGGCATGAGTGTATTTACCTTCAGAATTAGTTGCCCTAATTTGCCCAGGTCCTTCTCTTTGAACTTGGAGTAGCTCATGCCAAGCTTTCCCGTGTCAGATTGTAACCTGCATCAATCAGTTTAACAGGTCAAGCCCTCACAGTCAGTTTATTTACCCTTATCACACGCCTCTCTGGAATGCTCGATTCTGATTGGTCAGGTGAGACATTTGCAGGTTCGTTCTTTTCAAATAATAACCACTCCAAAGTAATAAAGTATAGCCGGTACTACTTATATGTTTAAAATCCCTCCGCGCCAACAAAGATTACCGTTTGGCGCCATCTTGTTACCACATAAGGTGCAATTTAATACTTGTAAATAACTAAAATATATCTGTTATTATATATTCATATGTAGATGTTATAAATTGTCCTACTAACGTATGAATGTTAATTTAATGAATGAAAATGTTAATTTAAAACAAATATGCCAATAAAATGTTTAAAATTCATATTTAATAATTCATTTTTTTCATTATGTGGCAAGTAGCCGTATAATAAGTAGGATAATGTAGAGGCAGCCGGTAGTTATGGCGAAATAAGCCCCTTCAGGGTGATACAAGGCCCTCCACTTCGCATCGGGTCCTGATCACACTGTTGGGGCTTATTTCTGCGATAACTACTGGCTGCCTCTAAATTATCCCTTACTTATCTATGGTGTAATTGTTTAGGGAACTCTGTTGAAATCATAAGCATGTGTACATTTTGCATACAAATAAATCAAGAGGTTACTTTAACACTTCAAATGCTCATATATTCAAATAACTTCCAATGACTGTCATGAATTCTACTGCAAGTAAAAAAGAATGTTATAGCTCGATTTTACAATGTAAATAACCCACCTAGGCAGGCGATGTCTGGGACAGGGAATAATGTGAAACAGCTGAGGCAGAGAGTAAATGAAGTTGATGACTTGGGGAATGAAGAAAAGCAGCATGGTCTTACTGAAGTGGCCGAGTATCCCAACCACTGCAAACGTCATTCCAGCAAAGTAACAGAAAGTGTCTCCCACAAACACAGAGGAAGGGTAACTGATAAAAGATATTTAAAGATTTATCATAGGTTAAGATTATTACCAGTGCTTCTTTTCAAACTGCAGTTCATCATTTTAATGCGCTGTCTTAAATTAAAGTAAGTAAAGATGATCAAACAGCAATATATTTGACAAACCAGTTGTGGTAGAAGAGGGCTAACGTAGTGAAGAAAAAGGGAATCATGAAGTATAAAGAGAAAACATGGTCATCCCTGTAGTCTCCTGAAAGAGAAAAAGATCAACTGAACTATATAGAGAATTTATCTACAGACTTATTCAAATAAATGCATTGTTAGAGAGTAATGGCTTCTAAGAGTATATACATACATATATATATATATACATTTAAAAAAACAACAGTTATCTCACAATAGTACTGAACCGATTGTTTCAAACAAATTGAAAGATTTTTTGTAACTTTTGAATAGTAGTGTATATTTAAATAGTCTTAATTATGCATGTGGAAAATTTGATTAAACAGGTTGAACAGAAATCCTCCCCTCACCATTGAGTTCCAGTATATTAAAGAGGATGATAGAGCCAGATATGAAGAGAGCTTGCCCAGACTCAATGCCATTGATACCAGCCAAGATGTTGATGGCATTTGTGCAGAATACAGCCAGCATTCCCATATATACATAATACAGAATGCCTGGAACACGTATAAAAAAATAGCTGAGAATGTCAACAATCACACATATCAAACAAGAGGGCAATAAAATCAAATCTAGAGCGCCAGTCATTTAAACAGACAGTCAAACTCACCCAAGTCCAGATGCATCCCCAGCAGGACACGGAAAGGTTTGGGCACGACGATGAGAGTGTTGCCAAAGTTAGTGAAGTAGACCATGAGTAGAGGCAGGGAGGCCATAGTGGGCAGCAGCAGCTTGTGTCTCCATCGCAGATTCAGAACATCATCAGCAAAGCCCAGGAATATCATGCAGCAGATGGCCAACAAAGCACCAATCAGCTGCACAAACTACATGGACATACGCACAGATGCTATAGTTATGACTGCTGCCATGTATGGCTGTGAAGCTTCTCAGTTATAAAGGTGATTGAAAGCTATGGCGCAAGTTAGTTTTTGTCTAAAAACATACACTACTGTTCAAAATAAATTTTGAAAGAAGTCTCTTTTGCTCCCCCAGGCAGCATTTACTTGATAAAAAATACAAATATGTTCTTAAATATAGATTTTTTCCATATAACATTATTATTTTCTGTATAATATATGTCGAAATATAATGTATTCCTGTGAATGTCAAATGTTCCTTTAGAAATCATTATGACATATTTTTGTGACATTGTAAATGTCTTTACTGTCACTTTTAATTTAATTACATTTCTTAAATTCTTTTAAAAAAACAACAACAACTGAACCCAAACAGTTTGGAAGGGGTGAGTTCTTAAAATGTGTTTATTATTTTATAATTAAGAGGTGATTATCTAACCTCATTGTGAGGGAACCGTTGACACTGCTCTCCCATAAAGCACTGAAGGAAGGGGACAGGGATGAAGAGGAAGAGAATGATGAGGAAGACTGTGCCACTGATTACACCTTGAGATTCAGGCCTGGTTAATAAGGGAAAAAAAGAAGTTAAATTCAGGTTCCAAGCATCAAATTAAAATGCATACATTTGATGTAGAAATCAACCACTTACACCTCTTTCTTAATGGTTTTATTTAGGTCCATGCCATAGAGTCTGGCAGATATGAAATGATCCTTAAAAGCAGGAATCAGTTTGATTGTTGCAATGCACCCAAGAGCAGACATACAACAGTTGATGATAAGAGGAAGAATAGGAATTGGAGACATCTTCTCCTTGGACTAACAAGACATAAAAATATAATATGTATGTATCTACTGTGCGATATATTGGTTATATATCGATAAATCTAGTTGAAAACAGCGTTCGATTCCTGTCAGCAACATTCAAAACTTTTATGTTGCATATCCATAGTGAAGCTGTCATTGGCTTAACACGTTTCTTCGAGGCTAACAAAAAAAATAGATTACATTTCAGATGTAGCTATCGCTAAATGAAGTCGAGAATACAGAATACTAAAGCACTGAATCAATGAACGGCAGTTCATTGGCTTTATGATGACAGCTAGATTTTCTGGTAAATTACAGTCCAGCGATAAAAAAGAATCCTGCCCAAATAAGCACCTGTTCAGGTTATGAGTTACTAGTTACTCGTAAGCTTCTCTGACGTCAAAATGTAATAGATATATCAGTTTACTGTATCGGTTTGGCTCTGATCTCATCACAAAATCCACGTCTACTTCCGTCAATATAATCCGTCCGCCCACTGGTTACATTAAAACAACTTGCTTATTGTACTTTTATAAGCTGTTGGTACGACATTAATAGCTTCGAAGTCCAATGCCGCTAAACACATGGTAGAGAACAGGTAGGTCTTTTATTTACAAATAGGTATTATATAGGGAAATATATTTGTTATCGTTTTGGTACCGGTCGAACCTTTGCAAACGTAACACAACCGGAAACAAAATGAACAGTGCGTTAAAGTCCCCATGAATTCAAAATCAAAGTTTTTTAGATGTTAGTATCGATATGGTTATGAATGTAAGGCAGGTCCCATTTTCAGCGTCGTAACATTCTGATTCTGTCGCTTAAATTAACAATTATATTTTGTGGCATTTTTAGAAATACCAAATAATATCAAAAAGTCGATGTATTTTTAAAAAATTTTTAAAAATGCATTTTAATATATGACTTAAAGTTGTATTTAGCTTATACATCATAATTAAGGAATAAATACAATGCTGCAATCTTATATTTAGTCAAGCATTTATTGTATTGTAAAACAAACATGAAAAATATTTAATTTTGACAAGAACTCAGACAAGACCTTGGAATGGGGATATGACATCAAAGGTTATGCACACTTTGTTACAATATCATATAATAACCCTATGTTGCAGTGAACAACTTTTATAAGCATTAAGACAATGCTTAAGACTAACCCTAACCCTAACGCAAAATGTTATAAGACGCTTACAATACATGAAAATTACTACTCTGAAATAAATGAAAGCATATTAAAGCACTTTTATATTATTAAATATGCATATATTATATAAGTATTAAGTATTTAATAAAAAATAACCATAACTCTAACCCTAAGTACTAAATATAGATTATTACCAGCTGCATTTTAATTTAAGAATACAAATACGTCTATCTATATATCAAACAATTTGGGCTAATACAGAAGTTGGCTAATATATAATCTAGGTCAAAATCAGGTCAAAGCATAAAATAAGTGGATACGTGTATCTTCAAAGTGATGACAAAAGGAAGATAACATGCTTATGTTTATGGCATTATGTAAATCTTCATAAACATCAGCGCTTCTGTGGCGCGCAGGCAGGGGATGTGCGCATGCGCAGTTCCGGGGTGTGCGTGTCTCTTTAAATCCGTGCAGCGCCGTACGCGGTGTTTGTGTTGCTACACAATTTGACAGCTCGACTGTTCTGTTCCTGCGCATTACCATTACAGACCATCCGACACCGACGGTGGGAGGGGGCACGTTTTCTCTTGAGTTGACAGCGCAGGATATTATAAATGTGTGGTTTTACGTAGCATGCTAACGCAGGCCATGTACCGATCATCTCGGGTTTGTTCGTAGAAGATGCCCGGACCTGAAGACTGGTGCTGAAATTACCAAGACATGATGTAGCCATTGAGCTGGTGATCTGTAGCTAGTCGGCGTCCAAAGACGGTGTTTCTCATCTGATCGGTAATATTTCCTTTCTGTTTTTTTTAAATAGGCTACTGGATATACATTCGGCGTCATATATGCGAGTCCGGTATTTTTATTCATCGTAGGCTCAGCCGAACTGCCCGCAAATGCTGTCTAGATAGGCATCTCCCTAGGCTTTGAAACACAGCTTTTCAAAAGGTGACCGGTGAGCATATGCATCATTTGATATGAACCCCATTACTGAACACAAGCTTAGATTAGCTGTCAAGAAGAAGGGAATTGAAATGAATCACGGTGAGCTATTTTGCCGTTGCAGTGCTGCGCTGACCCAGAACACCCCGGGCTGTCGGGAAAGTGACAGAATCGGAACGGGTTTGTATGAGACAGGCTTCACACAGGACTGGCCTCTGCAACCGATCTGAGTTTTCTGGAAGAAGTTGTGCTCTTCTCCGGTTTCGGGACAGGCATTGAATGTCACACTTTCGCCGAAATGCTTAGTCAGTTTGCTTAACTGCTTAAACTTTTAAGCACAGGTGGTAAACACGAAGCATTGTAAACCTCTTTGATAAGAACACGTCTTTGCAACCTTTGCAAAAAGGTTCCTATGGTAACTTTAGTTTGGTTACAGTAGTAACTACAGTCATTATTGTGCAATAAAATGACACCACTGTTAAAAGTGTGTGTGTGTGTGTACATACATATACATACGTTTATTACTATTTTACAGCAACGTAAACAAATACAGCAGCAGTAAAGTGTGGTGTTGTGAAAACCATATTTTGTTTAGGTAAGATCACCTTACTTTGGTAGAAAAACATTAGTCAAGAATATAATATTTATGTAAATATATAAAGAAACCATAGCTGATTTTAAAAGTTAGTTATATTGTTCCAAAGATGACTTTGGAACAGAGCAGAATCAATCAAGGAAGGGACCATTCACACAAAGAAACGTTTTTGCTTTCAACTTCACTATTTTTCCATTGTTTTTATTTAATCATGCACTAGATGCACATATGTGACAATAGCAAGAGGTGCTCAAGTTAAAAAAAAAAGTAACTTTCTTTCCACTGCTCTGTCACTGCTTGAACCATCTGTGCTATGAGTAACTCCCAAACATGTTGTCTAACAAGTATTTTTGTAAAAGAAACATTTTCTTAGGGGCTGCAGGCAAACACGGTTTGGCATTCCACTGTGTTTTCCTTTTTTTAATATTTTTTTCTACATTAACATGCTAAACTGATGTGCTCATGTCTTGTGTCCTTTCCAGTATCTCATATATGTTGCTATTATAAAAATGCATCACTGGACGTTGCGTTTTTTATTGTCTCACACTTTGTATTTTTAAAAGCCCCTTGCGTGTTCGGAACAACATGAAGTTGAGTAAATGATGGCAGAATTCTCATTTTTGAGTGAACTGTCCCTTTAAGATCTCCCTGTTCTTATAAGATGTAGTCTTTGCTGCATGACTGTATATCCCATCATCCTGTCTGTTTCCACTCGACTTACTCTCTGTCTCTCTCTCCCTTTCCCCAGAGTTCCAACCTTCGTGAGTCAAGATTTTCAACCCTGCATAAACATGAGACTTAAGTGAATGGTGATTAGGGAGATGACGACTTTTCAGGACGCGAGCTGGCTGGTTCAGGTGGCGCTCTTCTGCGCCTCACTGCTGGTCGTATTAGCCTGGCTCGTTCAGTTCTCACTGGCGTGGCTTCACCCTAGGTGGTGTACGAGGGTCCAGGGCAAGAGGGAGACCCCATGGCAGCTGCCCTTGAGTCTCACCCACCAGACACTGACGGGCGGCGTATGGGGTTCCCTCCTGAGGCTAAGGCTGGGACGAGATGGAGCGAGCAGTGACACTGAGGCGGGTGTTAAAGGTCTTTTGTCCTCGCTTTTCACGTTCAAGTCATTCAGAGAGCACTGGCAGAGAGCCTGGGTCCGGGCACTTAATGAACAGGCCTGCAGGCAAGGGGTGAGTATGATCTGGAGCCAAATTCTATTTGTTGTGAGACAATATGGTGTAGAAACATATGTAGGAGGGTTTGTATATACATATGCATATGTGTTTTCATTGCTCCATGCATGTTTATACATGCGTAAGAGTATTTTTAGGCTATTGGAGTGTGTGTGGGCATAATATCATGGCCTGGCTACTTGTTAGTGAATGTGTGGGTGTAAGAGTGTCAGGGGATGCAGGTTCTTGTGTAACAACCACACACTTTCTCTCCTCCCAGAAAATCTGCTCTGCAGTGAGTATTACACATGACAGGCCTCAGTCTACTGGCTCCTCTGGGGTTTCTCTCATGGAACCAGATTTGCACTTATTTTTCCTTAGCTAATCAGTGTAAATGAGACATTTTTTTTAATGGCTGTCTTAAATGCCAGGATTTTGCTGAAAATGTGACACACTTATTGCCTACGTGCACTGGTTTAATATTTAAGAGTCACACTTTCACGCGATATCCGTTAAATTGACAGATTACTTTTTCCGGTAACCGTGCCGTGTCTGCTATTCTCACATGCATTAGCATTAACACTATCTGAGCAAATGAGGTGATCCATCAACAAAATACCCTTATATGCAATTAATTAATTAATTAATGGAATAATGCCACTTTAAATATATATTCAAAATACTTTAGTGCATCTTGAACTATTATATGTAAATACTAAATTATCTTTAGCTTACTTGCACATACATATACCTTTGAAATAATGTTTGTTTTATATATTGTCTCTTATATATGTTTTATATTTATATGTTTATGTAAAGTTGGGGAACACGGGTCTAAGAATTTCATTACGGTAATGATGCCTCATTGTTATCTGTATATGACAATAAAACTTGAAACGTGAAGTCCCTTGTACAAGAAAAAGACTGTCCAAATACTTTCCACAGTATACACTGCCAGGGTCAGCAAGGTTTTATTTTAATACTTTTATTCAGCAAAGACAAATAAACAGATCAAGTGACTGTTAAACGTCCTGAAAAAAGAACGGTGTCCTCAAAAATATTAAGCAGAACCCTTGACCAAAATTTTTTTTTATTTGTTAGATTACATAATTGATTATTTATAGTACTGCATATTTATGTTTATCATTCTTTGTGATCAGCTCGTTATTTCATGGCCAATCAGATACTCTGCAGTTCCACAATTAATCCTAGGCATGTATATTACTCAAAAAACACACAGATCACACAACTGGGTTAAAGGTCTCTTTACAACTGGTTCCCTCTGTAGCTCTTCGTCTGGTTAAGAGTGTGTTTGAGGACTGGTGAGTTGTGTAAAGGTCTCCACTTCTATATTTAACTGTATTTGATCTGTGTCTGTATCAAAGCTCAGTTTGCCCGGTAGGTGTATTAAAAAAAAAAAAAAAAAAGAACGATCTCCATCCATCCCCTCTCTAGACACTTTTCTCAGTGAGGTCAGGCTGAATCATGAAAAAATGCTTTTACTTGAAGTCTTTGAAGATCAGTTCATCAGAGGACTCGCCGTTTAAGTGATGACTATCTGCATATTTAGTCTGATGAGATAGGAGCAGAATGTAGAAATGGCGTTTTCACCCAGCAGGCAGTTCCGGTTGGGTTTTAGAGCAAATGCGAGCATTTCAGGGATTTAAACTTCAATACAGTGAACTTTGCTACAACACCTGATAAAGTCGGGAGGGAAGAGAAAATCCTTCCATCTCATTTCATTACCGAGGTCTCCAGCCGATAGTTGTGCCAGTTCAGCAACCTAGTTATTTTCTCAGGTTGTCAAAGTGTGGGGGAAGGGAAGGCTACAGAATGCAGTTATGCAATTGCTGTCCCTTTATCTTAAATTTCTTCACAGTAAGTTGGCTGCTCTGAGAAAAGAGAGAAGGCCGAGGCTAATAAATAGCCATTTATTAGTTAGCTGTTTAATTTAAGTGCGTTTTGGCAGTGTGCCATTACTGCAGCGCTGATTGTAATGCGGTCAGCTGATCCAAAAAGCAACTTAACGCTGCAAAGTGCAACGATTCTGCAGACTCTGTATCAGGGAGTCCTGAAGTAAGGACTTTTCCTATAATGAATGTCTTTACCGTTAAGAATCCCCATGTGGGAGTGAGTCACCGGAGTTGATGCAATGTGTCTCTGTGTGTGGTTTTTAGATAGAAATTCAAACAAATTTGTGTGACTTGAGTTATGACTAGCATTGATTTTTAAGTTTATGCATTTGAAAAATGTTCATCATGATAGTATGGAAGGTGCAGCCTCCATTATAAACGCTCAGGGAATTATAGTTTCATTACTGTAAACATACAGGTTATAAGTGCGGGATGATAGTTTCAGGTATGCATGTAGACATACAGGTTATATTAGTGTGTTGTGTGTGGTTGTTTGAATCCAGCTAATTTTAAAAAAAGGAGTGTATAATGTTTTTGTCATACAGTTCTTCCCATTTCATCAGACTACAACATAGATTCTTGATACTGTAGGTGTGGTCACATTTACTGTTGTTCAGCATAATATCATGGCCTAAATCCAGTCACCATTTTAATAGGAATCTGTGCAGTCTGGAATTTCATGTAAGTGTGAAACATGTCCTTACACAGATTTGAAAATCATTCACAAAAATGTACCTCTATTACCAACTGAATGCTGCTTTGTTTTGAAGCAATGCTTCATGCATTACTACACTACTTTTTTCACTTGCAAACTTTGTGACCTTTTCCCTGTTAATACTGAATATTTGCAGACGTCTTTCCAATATCTGCATCTGTTTCCAAATTGCATCTGTTTTAAATATGTTAATCTCTCAAGACCTTTTACATAGTAGCACACTGTTGAGTTCAGTTCAACTTCTGTAAATTTTCTTTCACTTGTACAAAGCAGTAGACCGTAAAAGAAGAGCTTCAAAGCCGCGCTGCTTCGAAAAAGACAGTCATTTGACCTTTTCCATTTGAATGAATTTACTTTTTATGAAAGGAAACCATTTTATGTTTCTCTGTTCATCTGATAGTTTTAACATCTGTGATTGTAAGGAAATGAAGAGAAAGGGTTGGCTTACAGAGGGAGACTGTTAACTAGCGCCAATTAAAAAAGGTGGTCAGGGAATGGAACAACTCTGAATTTAAAGACTTTTTGGATGATTGGACCTTGATTAGCAAGAAAAGCAATGTAGGTGTCAGTGTTCAACTAGGCATATCAATTTAATCTGCAATAATCGGATCTTCTGTGGGAGTTTATAGTGCCGTGAAATGTTTGTCATGTGACTCTCCCTTAGAGGTGACCTCAGTGTGCTAGTTAAATATTCCTGTGTTAAATTGGGCTTTGGGGAAAAGTTCCCATTTTGGAAGCTGTGATCTAGAATCTTGTCTCCAAGCAGACCGGATATTTGCTCTTTCAGTGTGCCAGGTCATTGACACCCCAATTCACTCATATCAAGTTCTTCTGACCTGAAAAACCTGCCAGAGGGGTTGTTCCAGTGCTTGTGAGGTGTTTTTTTGTGTATGCATGAGATCAGATCAAGAGCAAAAGAGACTGAGCAACTTTTGCTCTGCCTCTCTGAAGCACTGAAGCCATCTGTTGACACAGCAACATGAAAACAAACACCATGGTTCCAGCCCTAGCCATGGCGACCACCTCTCAGATTTGGAGAGCGAAGGAGAAGAGAGAGTCAAAGTCTCTCATTTGTGCTTATTGCTCTAATGATTAATGTAGTTAAATACCAATTATTAGATAACACTTTAGAATAGGGAACACTTATTCACCATTACCTTTCCTTCAGTAAATTCTTAATTTGCTGCTTATTAATAGTTAGTAAGGTAGTTGTTAAATTGAGCTATTGGGTAGGATTAGGGATGTAGAATAAGGTCATATAGAATAAGCTTAATTACAAAAAATAAATGGCTAAAGTTCTAGTAATATGCTAGAGACCCTAAAATAAAGTTACAAACTTTGGTAAAGGGACAAATTCTCAGCCTTAACTATAGTTCCTTACTAGCATGCCTATTATTAATATATTGACTTAGTACTTATTAGGGGTGTGATGAGACACTTATGCCACAAGATGAAACACTGGGTTTACGAGAACAAGACGAGATGAGATTTTTTAAAATAAATCCTTAATGATAAAATATATTGGGAAAACAATTTTATTCAACAAAAATGTATTGTAAAGTTTTAGAATACATTTTTTTTTAATTGTAATAAATTATGTGTGAATAACATGAATAACACTGCAAAATATTTTGCCACAAACTGATAATTACACAAAAAGTATAAACAGTATAAATCAAAATCAAATAACACATATCCCTTTAAAAGCAGGATAAGTGATTTTTCAAAAAAAGCTTCAGAAAAGAGTCGGGCAGAATACCTAAACAAACTTGTCAAGAGCAAACCCCGCTCCAGGTTAAAGGCCAAAGTATACTTCGGTCATCTGATGAAGTATACCCCGGCCCTAATAAGTCTGCCCTGGACACGATAAAGCGACCGTTGAATACCATTTGTAATTTGTGTCAGCACATCTTAAATAGAACGCAGCAGCAGTTTTCTGTCAAAGATTTGTTTGCGCCGCATCATATCACTATTGCGAGGATATCGTGCCATGAGATCTCATTACACCCCTAGTACTTATAAAACATTATTATCTTCAGAGTCCCATACTGAACAAAATGATGCAATTTGTTGCAGGTGTTGATATTATTATGCCAATTTAAAATATGATAGATAGTAAAGTAATTCAGTAAGATCTTCATAAGATTAAAGCAGCTGTTTAAAGAAGGGGGAAAAGTGTGGTTCGGGGCTTGGTGCATATGTGTTTATGGTTGCCTGAGGCATTAAGAGCGAAGTGCACGAATGTCACTGCACCAATGAGAGTTTTATTCATCCAGATGGAACTTTTTAATTATAATCATTAATATGAAAGTCTCTAGATAACTTCCTACTTGGAGGATTAACCAGCCATTGACCACTGGTTAATCTCCTTTGCATAATTTCACATGCGGTGGGATTTTAATCTGATTATCAGTTCACTGACTGTTACAGAGAGAGTGGGATTTGATGTTGGACTGTCTTTAAAGGAAGAATTATAGGGAAGATGATTTTTGAAGGATGTGATTGTGTTGATCAGTTATGACATTCCACACAATGGGTGAATCTTGTGTTGAGTAATTTAACTTGGGTGTATCTCTTTCTATAGGGTGGCAGAGGCCTAAAAACAAGTTTAAAAAATGGCTTGATATTACTCTACCAGCACCCCACATAAATCTTGATGTCATTGTGATTTTGCCTACTCAGCTGCAGTGAGAATAAAGAGTTGCTTGCTGCAGTTCTGGTCCTATTTGGTTAGTTTCAGGCTACATTTTTGTGATATGTGAGGGCTGCTGTGAGGCTTTATCCTTCGTTCGTTCTTTACTCTTTCTTTCTCACCCAACACACACACTCACATAAACTCGCTCTAGTAATCCAGGGATTTGGCTGGGGGGATCTGCACAGCTGGTTATATGTGGCAATAACAATAGAAGGACGTCCTTTGAGATTGTACACACATACATACACACACAATCAAGTACACTACTTGCTAATAAACAAGCACACAGCACTTTGATCTAAAATGACTTGGATAATTTGTCAAAGTTATCAGTTTGATCTTTCACTCTGACAGGATTTACAGAAACTGCTTGGTCGATACTCAAGTACGATCTTGAGTGTCTGGGGAAATTAATCCTTACACTACCGCACTAAAGTTTGGGGTCAGATTTTTCTTTTTAGAGAGAGTTCAGACTATACAATTTTACATTTATATAATTGTAATTTTGGTTAAAACAGTGACTTCCTTTGCGATTTTACTGGACCATTCACCACTTGCTGTGTTTAATGACCTGCGTGCTGTCATTGATATGGCAGGACGAGACAGAACATGCCATGAGCGTAAACAAACAATGGCCAGAAAACACTTCCACTTCCAACACGTCTCATGATATAAAGAATGCATGTTGAACGCGTTCTTTTAAATGGTCATCACGTGGTGGCATTTGCCACTGGCACATATGGTCCATCCAGAGAGCTACAACATATAGATCTGTCCAACAGTTCAGATCCTCAGGGTCATTGTCTTCAAGAGCATCTATTTTTTAAATGTCATTGAAATAGAGAAAATTCCTCTGATTAATCATGTGTCTGAGATTGAGTTTATGTCTCTTGCTCTCCCAGCTGGCCTGTCTGATATCGTCAGTGTTCTGAGAGTTTAACTCTTGCCAATATGGCACAGTCCTTTGGGCATGTGTGTCAGTGTCAGCATCGCCTGTGTTAAAAAAAGTGTGCATATGTGCATCTGTGCATATGATGGAATAGTATGATGGCACATTATCATGCCTGCAGCGAGCAGAATAGAACAGTGTCCGCACACGCACACACAGGGATCAAGGTCAAACTAGTTTTTTTATTTCTGTCTCGCTATCATCCTTTTCTTTTTCCTGGTGGACAGACTTGAAAATAAGCACCAAATTTAATTACCATTTGTGATACTTCCATGACTCCAAAGGAAAATAAAACAAGTGCTCTTTTTGTTGGTGCTGGTTTTCTCATTCATTCTGAACAATATAAGGATCAAATAAACCTTACCGTGCTTCATATTGGCCTACATAGCAGCAAAACCTACATCGGGGGTGCCCAACCCTGCTCCTGGCGATCGACTGTCCTGCAAAGTTTAGCTCCAACTCTAATCAAACACACATGCCTTTAATTTTCAAGCGATCCTAAAAATTTAATTAGTTGCTTCAGGTGTGGTTGGTTAGAGTTGGAGCTAAACTTTGCAGGACAGTTGATCGCCCCTGCCCTACGTATACCAATAAAATGTTACAGTGGACACTAAAGGACCATTACAAGGCTGCCAGCAAAGTTTGTGCATGACATTGTCCCTCTATTGTCCTTTATTTTAAAATGACATTTCACTGCCTTAAGTTGTTGGCACCCAGTGATTTAGATTTGCCCTAAGGAATCTTTGGATCTGTAGTTTTGTCATCAAGTTGCGTCATGGTGCCTTGAAGAAGGATATTTTTGGTTGTTTCAAACGGTTGTTGTGGTACATTTGAAAAGTCCAAAGGGGGATTCAAGACAGGGTGGCTTAAACTCAAAGTGATAGCATACTAATGTGTCTAGGAACACACTCCTAGACTCCTGTCATCCACATACAGTTGCACACATGCCCTCTTTTTATGTAACAAGCACACACACCAATGAACTATTAAGGGCCTGACTGAGATAAGCCCACTACCATGTTAAAAGAACCTCCAATTTACAATCATTTACAAGAAGAATGAGAGGAGAAACACATACTACACATTACCACGTTCTCTATAGCAGGGGTCTCAAGCTCAAATTACCTGAAGCTCACTTGCCAGGTGGTGTTCTCTGTTAGAGTTCCTTGAACAGCTGAACAGTGGTTTTAAGGCCATATATTGTAACTGTATACAATTACTAGCTATACTCTTGACATACAGTATGAACTTTTGTCTTGTATTTGCATAGCACTTTATAAAGTGCAACAGCTCCAAAAGTAAAAATCAGTAGCCAGTTTGTTTTCTTAATAGATAATTTAACAAGACATGGCGTTTAATCGCTAGAACTGATCTGATTATCTATACCAGAATTGGACTTTGATGTGGGGCCCTAAGCAAATTCCAGTTATAAGGCTCAGTCACATATATAATAATGTAACAATGTAATGTAACATGCTTTATAGAATATATATATATATATATATATATATATAGACTGCACATTGAATCTCTTATTAACATCATTGTTTATTACACTGAGAAGATTAGCAAGCATGTCTAAGTTGTCACTGAACAAAAACTCAGCTGGTATGAGTGGTGAGTGGATTCAGTTCGAAGCACATCTCTGATTGACCGTTACATACAGGAAATCAACAGATATGTCAGCTATTGGCTACATTGCTCAATACCTAATTTAAACCTCAAATGCTGTGCAAATCGCCAACCTGTGCAAATAACACCCACTGGAGAGTTTGCCAAATATTTTTCACAAATATCAGATGGGGCCCACTGATTCCCTGAAGCCCTAAGCAGCCACTTATCTTGCTTATTGTTTAGGCTGCCACTGACAAATAGCTACTCCACTGGTTGTAAAAGTTATGATTTTATAGGAAGGTTTGTTTACTCTTTTTTTCTTATCATTTATCATCTTCTAGATAAAATCGAACATTGCCCAACACTCCAACCTGTCAGACTACAGCTGTACCCCTGAACACAGTTAAGGCATACATGTCATTTCCTGCATATCAGTTATTTCTCTTATGCCAGTTATTTTAAACATGCATTCTGTTTGATCTTTATGAGTCTGACTTATGTAGAAAAATGCAAACTGACGTGGCTAAAGTGGAATGAGTGGTGATTTTGTTCAAATGCTTGACTGTGCCCTATGGGGGTGGATGGGTCTTGTTTTTTCATTATGGATGCTGATTTCACTGATGAAACCTGAGCAAACTGCTGATGCACAGGACGGAACAAGCTTTTTCCTCTGTTATGTAGTTGGATGTGCAATTTTCCCCCTAGAAACTCATTTTCACTGGTCATGCAGGTGTGTAAAAATAAGTCAAAAGATTTGATGCGCAAAAGAAAGGTGCATTCCCAATTTAACAGAGCATTAATATTCTTATTCTGGCCCTCCTTGGGCTCAGTGCACGTGTCTGTTTGTAGTGAGTAATAGCCAGTGTCAAATGTGTGGATCACAGCATGATGTTGTGGAAGCGCACAGATGATCATGCAAATGTGTGATGTAAATGACAAGGATTTGTCTCTGTATGCAAATGATACGTATTGTGGTGATTCTTTGCTGAGGAGAGAATTAGACAGACGTGTTGTAATGTAAAACCATCAGCTTCCACATCAGAACACATTTGAATCTGATTGCTTTCGTGGTTCTTCTCAGTGTGTCACACGCCATAAAAAAATAATCATGGTGGCCAACATTTAAGCATGCAATGTTAAGGAAAATCAAACCTAGTAGTTGCTATAGATAAGTTGCACATACTCTTGGCTATAAAATAATTATAAAGGATTTTTCTTGCAATGGTAGAAACTGAACCCCATATAAAATCATATAAATCATATTAAAACAGTTACTCTTTTATAATAATTCTAGCATCAAGTATGGCAAAGAATAATCATACTTTTCTTCATTCATAGTTTTGTCCATAGTTGGCTGATGTTAACATTGCATCCAGTCAACCTATTGACATTTAAATGTTTCTTTAACTTTCAGAACATATTTTGAAGGTTACACCCACATCAGGCATGATTTAAAATCAGAGCAAGAAAATTTCTTATCAAAACGTAATCACAAATATGTATAGACTTTCAGAAAAAAAGACATACAAAGAGTGCTTTCAAACAACACCATGCAACTGAAGTGAACGGCTGTCTGTTTTAAAATGAGTTGAAGTTTTCTGTTATCTTGTACACAAATGACCAATTGTTGCCTGTATGAACACACTAAGATACACATCGTCATGCTCGTGTATCTATGCAGAATGGAAAGACGCGTGTGAAAGAACATATGCCAGTACGGTAGGGGATTTGTGTTTTCTCTTCCTCCTCTCCAAGAGCTCAGGGGCTGAGCCAGTAAATGCTACCCAGTCAAACATGTCCTCTCATCCCATTGGCTGAGCTACAAAGAGAGAGAGAAAACCTAAGTCAATTATGCTGAGCTCCTCTAATTTCAAAGCTTTGAGGTACTTAAAATCTTACTCTCTGAGATGTACATTTGTTTTTACTCTGAGTATTTAAGTCATTCTCCGCCCCATGTGAGAATGTACTTTTACATTAATGGTCTAAAGACAAGTAGTTACATAACTGTTACATTCCAAGAGTTTGGTATGTTGTCAGACAAAATCATGAATTGAAAGCTAAACCCAGTATTTTATGCTTTTACTTTTCGTGTGTTCCATGAGTGGATTTGAATTCAAACCAACTGATTTTTTTGTTTCCTTTTTAAATAGAGGGCACATTTAAACTGTCTTCAAAATGTTTACCCATGCCTTCATTCTTTATTTTTTAAACTGCTCTTATTGTATAGTTGTTTTATTTGTTTGTTTTACCTTTGTCCCAAATCCATATCATAAATATGAAAATCCATCATGTAAATATGAATACATGCATTAAAATATAAACTAATCAGAAATGTTCATCATTTAAAGAATATATATATATATATATATATATATATATAATACCAACAAATAAAAATCAATAATTCACTGTTTCTGTTAGAAATCTTATAATGGGACATGATTAGGTCTTTCTCTGGGACAATAATGATGTGGGACAAACATCAAAATAAACACGAATTAGTCACTGAGCACAAAATAAAGCTTTTGCCGTGGCTGTCCTAGTCCTCTGACCTGAACCCTGAATGAGGTGAACTAAAGAGGAGAACCAACATGGAGCTGGTAATCTAAAGGGTCTGAAGTGGTTCTGGATGAAGGAGTGGTCTCTTTTCTCTTATCAGGTGTTCTCCAAACTCTTCAGGCATCACAGGAGAAAACTCAGAGCTGTTATCTTGGGAAAAAGACGTAGCAATAATTGGGTGTCAATAATTGTGGCCAACATGTATTGGAGAAAAACATTTATTTCATCATGAGTTTTTCTCCC